>MU217219.1:368357-381716 GCA_018584345.1 Thuja plicata | reverse complement strand
TGGAGTTTAAACTTAGGGTATTTTAATGTTTTTTGAAAGCTTTGTTTTGGAGGGAAACTTTTTCAAATAAGCCATGTTGGCTATTTAGGAAAGAAGTTTTTCTTTGTTAGGGAGTCAATTGGAAGGATATTAGGGTGCTTAGTGAATTTTTGAGTTCCTATCACTATGATCGACCCTTTCATTGTATTCATTGGAGTTACTTTTATGAGTGCCTTCGTTATGCAAGTAAATTTTACCATTTCTTGGCATGATTCTGAATTCATGAATGTAATCTTTTTAGAGATTTTTGAAGAAAGTATACCAGATTGCTGAACTCATTTTGTGTTTAGATTATCAATTCCTTTTCATCTTCTTTAGTAAGTGTTTTCTAATCTGATTTTAAATTTGGAAGTGAATGTTTCATTGTTCCTTCCAGATTGACAAATCTGATCTATCGAACCTTATTTGAGAAACGTATGTTGTTAAGTGTTGAGTTATTTGTGTTTGAACCCTGATAATTAAACTCATTAACCTATATGTTGGACAGTGTACCAAATCATCTGGATTTCATTGTGTGTTAGATCTAGAACTATCTTTTTCTTTTCAAGTTTCTAATTCATTCTTGGTGTATCACCCCTATCTATTTCAGTTTTAAAGTTTCTTTTCTCCCTTTCCCTACTAAGTTTCAAATCAGGAGGTGATATCCCATATTTTATAGGAACCGGCCTAAAATCCAGAGATTCCTCTTCATTCATAGTCTACCCACAGCTAAGAGAGGTTTCCATAGTGAGGATGGAATTATTGTGTAGCCCTAATGCCTGAGTTAGGGTGACAATTCTGAGCCTGAACAGTTCTTTCACTCAAATGCAATCCATAAGACATGGTTGGTTCACAATCACAAGAATCTGCATGTAGCCTTTTTCGGAAGGAATTTTGATCTCAAGTGAGATTCTTCCACATAACCCTAAGAACTGGTTGGGGATTCAGAAACCCATTATGTCCTAGGACCTTGGACTCAAGCCCTAGAACTTGGAAATTAGAAGAAGACATAATGACACACCAAATTGCTCCACTGGTTAGCACTAATTAGGCCTCCATTTACACTAAAAGTGTCTTTTAGATGCATCCAATTCCTAAACTGATGATTGGATCATGTGAGCATGTGTAAAAATGACTCTTCCTCCAACTTAGAAATTTTCGTCAACCCCTAAACAAAAGTTATGACTGCTGTCCTAATACTGGATTGGTGCATACATAAGGATATACACCTATGGCATCACTTCATTTCTATTTCCCTGCAACTTGAAGAACCTATCTTGTAGAATATTGAAGAGAATCCTAGAAACAATTTTTCCACCAAGGGTCATTGAATTCCCATGGTGGAAAGTGAAATACACTTAATTTCCTAAGAAACCCTGAATTAGGTCCTAAAATCCAGGTAGGGAGTTTGTAAATGGGGTAACTTCCACACCAAGATCGATCAACACATGAGACCTGTTAGGAGGTTAAGAGTCACCTTTATTTGAACTTTATAAGTTCACTTGTTTATGATAGTCAAAGCCTCACTCCATTCAATTTCCTACCTTGTTGTTTCCTCCAAAGCCTTTTTATCCGAGTCTGTCAAATCTAAGCCTTTGGCATCATCAGGTTCAATTCCGGTCTATTATAAGTCAGTCACTCAAGCTTCCAAGTCTTTTGAACCTCTTTGAACCTCTTTGAACTCTGGTTGAAAGTAGTTCAAAGTAGTTCAATAACAGTCCAAGTCTTTTTATCGCTAACGATGTGTTCCTGCAGGAAAGCACACACATTTCCCTCTTGTGAGGTGTTGAACCTCTTTGAACCCTTTTGAACCCAGGTTCAAAGTAGTTCAAAGTAGTTTAGAAAAGTATGCAGGCAGGATTATTAATGACATGACGTTTGACAAGACAAGCCGGTTGAGGTGGCACGATTCTATTTTCTGAGTCAGTGTACGGAAATCAGGGAAATCACTTACACGGGTGAAAATATTTGATTTAAGAGTAAATAATGATGATTGGGGAAGGTGGTAGGTCTCGAAGATATATTTTGATTTGAAAACATTCATTTTCATGTCACTCAGCATTGAAGGCTTGATTAATGCCCACATGAAGCTATCTCTTCCGCGCTTCAAGCTACAAATAAAAGAAACTTTGTAAGTCATTTATCCCTATTATGCATTCTTGGACTCTCGGTGTTGGAAAGGTGGTTTGGTCAAATTCAACTCTTACAGGTAGCTTTTTCAAGCTCTGCTCCTCTTAAATCGAAGTGTATTTTAAATGCAGAGGGTCAAACCCAAATACCAGTAAACTGTGGAACCATTGCAGCAGTTTTTAAGATACCTGATGAGAGTCTAGTTAACTTCACCCCTACCCAGTCTTTGGCTCAATTTAGAGAAAATATTGACAAGAACAGAAGCCATATAGCGAGAAAATGGACCAAAACCAACTACAAAGGTGGGTTGCGGTTACCAAAGTCCCTTACTAAAGATCACATGAACCCTCTGGTACATGATATTGTTTTCCTTCTTCACCAATTAAAGGGTTCAGAACAAGCTTTGTACTTTGACGAATGGATGTTCTATTTTGTGTAAATTGTTCTAGAGGGAAGACAACACATAGACTGGGCTGAGATCATAGCCATATCCCTTAGGGATCAACTCAAGCAAACTCAAATGACCAAAGAAGGGTTCTATATGTCCTCATACTTAATGTATTGCTTGGCCTGCACTCAAAACTTATCTCCTATTCAGAAAATTCCTTGGAACGAAAGCTTGTTTATTCATGAATATTTCCCATTGTAAAGAAAAGATAAAGTTTTAGAAGATTACAGGAAAGTACATGATGTGTTTTGGGGGAAACTATGCCAAGAACTTGTAGGTGCGCCGAACCAGAGAATTTCAAAGAAAGCTCAGAAATTGGTCCAGATATTTAGTAGTTTCTACATTCAATTTCCTTGCTTCACATATATTTGGGTAGGTGGATTTGAAGAGGAACCCCTAAAGTTGCCTCGGTATGCTTTTGATTATTTTGTACTAGCGGAGGTTTGCAGACAGTTATTTGTTGTTATTAAAAGTTCTCTCCCTGAAGACAAGTGAAATTCTTTGTTTCCGGTGAAGCTAGGCAATTTGGTCTATAATAGTATGTTGGATGCATCCATTGTTGGGAGTAATTTGCTAAATTTTCACATCACCTTTTATGAACCAAGGACAGGGTTTGATAGTAAGGGTTTTTCCTGGCAGACTCTAGGGCTGAGAAAATGCCCCTCCCCAAGTTATCATCTTGAAGATTTATGGGAAAATCTTAGTAATGAGAAAATGGTCTGGGAGAGGGATCAAACCAGACTCACTATGTCTTAGATCAAGTTATTACAGTTGAGGTTTGATATCAGAGGTGTGGAAGAGGATAGTTCAGAGATTCCATTCCCAATCGCCACCTATTCAGAAGCAGAAAGTGTCCCAATTATCAATTGGGGCAAGAAAGAATCCAACGATATTAAGCTCAGAGCCCATAGTATTTTTGAAGTGACTGAGATTTGGATTATAGCAAAGAAGAAAGGAGTTCAACTCCCTATAGACACATGCGTTGATACAGGATCACCTATTAAAAGTGTTAAGCAAGTTCATGCTAATGTTTCTCCCTTGTTACCAAATGCAGGTGAAATAACATCATTGAAGGAGAAAACAACTTTAGTAAAACACCCTAGAGCGCCAAGATCGAGGGTGAGGACAAGGTCAGAAAAGAAGAACTAGATGGCTTCAGGAGAACCTGACTATTTGGATGATGTCGTTGAGCTCAATGAAGAAGACTTCTCATTCACCCCTGATCATCAAGAGAAGGTTCAAGAGGTTCTCACGCAGAGTCAGGAGCTATCCTAGGTTGCAAACACATCGGTAAAAACTCCTGATAATTGAATTATTCCTAATTCAATTCCACCATGGCTCATTGAATCTGTCAGTAAGAGAAAATGCTTCAGACCGCTTTCTTTTCCAGTTAAAGAAATTGTCACTAGGTATCCTGCCCGCACCCCAAAGGCTAAGAGAATGAAAAGTGACGTGAGGTTGACAATAGATCCATCAACAGGAAAGATTATTGCTGAAATTGCCACATTAAAGCCTATGGAAGAGGCGCAGGATCCTGAACCTAAAGATTATGAAATAATAAAAATGGAGTTGGGAGTTTTGAACAGGGATTCTCGTGATCACATTTTCAAATTTTCCGCTGACCATATGTTGGGGCAGTCACAGAAAGATGGCAGGGAGAAACGCGAATTAAAGAAAATAGTTTCAACGATGGCAGAATTTCTCTCATCACTGGCTGAAGATGGTGTGCTGCCTATGGCACAGGTCTCCCAAGGATTTGACCCCAACTCGGTGGAGAACCAAAAATTGGTCAAATAGGTACAACAAGGAAGAACTTGGACAGAAATGATCAAGGCATGGATTGATGGTATAATAGCAGAAAGGAGCACCTTCATACGGGAGTTCATGAGCACCTGCGCGGATGGTGAAATACTCCTAGAGGAGATTCAGACCTTAATCCCAACATGGAAAAATAAGGCAGAAAAATGTGCAAACATTGTGATGCGAGTACAAGAGATTGAGGATTATAGAGTAGAGCAGTTTTTAACTGAAAATCCCATGAAATTGGTTGACCCTTGTATGCTGTTTGTCCTAAAGAAAAACTCTTGCTGGAAGAACACATTGTATGAAGTGGCTATTTCTCAGATGAAAGATATGGAAAAAGAAGTACAGGAAATTCACTCTGATACCTTAAAGGACATAAAAGTAGTGAACCCCTCGGGCATCTTACAGTTTGATGATGGAAATCAGGATGTTGATGCGATGGTTAAGTCTTTTGTTGATGTAATGAACGCCTTCAAAGAAAATGAGGTGCCAATAGTTCGCGACCTCACCAGAACTGCCAACATCGAAGCTATGTTAGTCTTGAACCTAGGACAACTGCCGAAACAAGCTGAAAAAATCTAGAAGATGCGATGGGAAAAGAACGCGATGCATGCCAAGTTATCCGCACTAAAGAATTTGCATGCCCCACCTACATAGGAACAGCTCCATGTCTTTTAGTCATGGAAGCTGGTGAAGATGGACATGTTAGAGGATACCAAAGAAAACTAAACTGGATTCAGTTTTATTTTCTTGAATTATCTTTCTTTTAAAAATTTATTGTGAGAACTCTGTTATAACTGGTAACTATTTCTTTCCATGTTTGTGTCCGAGAAGCTGGGTTTTTCAGGAGGCTTTCTCGGACTGTTGAACTATATAAGCTGGAGCTTAGAAATCTTAAGGGGTTAGAAGGAAAAAGGAGGGAGAATAGAATTTAGAGTAGCATAAAAGTTTTTTTCTTTCGATAGTTTAAGTGGCTGATAATATCTAGACTTTGAGCTAGTTATACCTAGATGTTCATGCTGAGATGAATTTTTTATTTTTGAAAATTAGATAGTAATATATATTTCTACTTTGTGAGATTTATATATTGGATCTTTGCATGTGTTATTCTTTTTCAGTCATTTAATTTTAGATTCATAAGTGTTAGATTTTTGTAGATGAATACTTAGCAGTTTTGAGTCTCTTGGTTATTAAGTTAGTTTAAGCCGCTTTCTACAAAATAGTTTTTAGTTCTTTCAAAGTTTTGCAAGTTTCCATGCTATACCTCATCTATCCAAGAACAGTTGGGAGATCTTTTTCCTACTTTTTGGTTAAAAGCTTGTATGTTTAAATTGCAAGTATCCATTCGTTGAAAATCTTTGAAAGGGAGCTATACCTTTGTAAAATTCAGAGGGAAGCAAAGTAAATGCTTGCCCAACTATTGTTTAAGGAT
Organism: Thuja plicata; assembly: GCA_018584345.1. Lineage (NCBI taxonomy): Eukaryota > Viridiplantae > Streptophyta > Pinopsida > Cupressales > Cupressaceae > Thuja > Thuja plicata. The sequence goes on along the minus strand of MU217219.1, from coordinate 375,885 downwards.
TTTTTTTCAAGGGCATAGAGTCATAAAGTAAACATCAATACTTAGGGAGGACAAATCTGTTAACCAATAGATTTTTGGCGACTCCGCTAGGGAAAGACCAATCAAGTGTGCTAGTCTTATTCTTGTTATAATTTCACATAATGGTACTATCCAATAACAATGTGTTCCCCGTGCTCCAGCCAAATTTTGGTTTTGAAGACACACAGGAGGATTTAATCTCAGATCTTGCTTCAGCTACCTAGATTTTCAAACAAAACAATCAAGAGTTCCATCGGGTTCAAGCAGTGCTTGAGAGAGAGGAAGAAATTGGTGAACGTCTAAGAGGTATTCCTGTTGCTAGATAAGTTGTCATAGTTAACAGACTTGCACAAGGTCAACAACAAAACTAAGGTTTGAAGAGATACTTGAACTGGCAACCAAAAGGTACACGAGGGGGGAGCATATCAAAGGATTGGTGGATGAGGATTTTAAACTGTTGGAAAGCCTAAATTTCAAACCAGATTTAAATCTTCACCAAAAAAGAAAGGCTCGAACCGTCAGCTGACCCTCATCTCCCCCGAAAAGCCCAGCTGTTCCATTGACTATTCAAGCCATTGTTTCTCTAGGTACTATAATTCCCACCATTTTAAATATTTAGTCTTTGAATCTCCAACTTCCATTCATGGCCAGAAACCAGCCTTGGGGCCAATGCATTGGGCCTCTGAACCTGGGATTTAATCAACCTACCGATTTACCCAAAGGAGCCAATCAAATTTTACCCAAGTTCAGTGGAGACAACAAGATCTCTTCAGATGATCATCTTAATGATTTCCAAACCACTTGTGGGATCATGAGCATTGCTACCAAAGATGTGGCGGTGAGACTTTTTGTCAGGACTCTTGTAGATGTTGCCGCTGATTGGTTCAGTCATTTGCAAAATGGATCCATTACAAATTGGGATACTATGAAGTGGGCTTTCAAAACGAGGTTCAAAACCCCTGATAATGAAGTCTCTTTATTATGACAACTCAATCAGTTAAAAAAAGAGATCCACGAACCCATGAGGGAGTTTGTTGCCAAATTCAATAGAACTCTGCAAAGAATTCCCGCAACCGCCGCCCCGAGTGACGAAAAAAAAAAGATTTTCTTTCTTAATGCAGACCCACAAGACATAAGCTTCCATTTGTTGAAATACGGAGTGCCCAATCTTGAAGATGCCCAAACTAGAGCAATTGAACTTGAAGACACCCTCATAACTGCCGACAAGTGGAAAAGAGAAGCACAAGCTCCAAACAGTTCTTCAACAGCTACAACTATAGATCCAATGGTACAGAGGCTTATGAATGACATAGCAATGCTAAAAAGGAAGCAGAACAGGGCCACCACTCCCTATAAACCCCCTTATCAAGACATAAGTCGAAGGCAATTTCCCCAACAGCAGATGAAATCTCAACATTTACCCGGCCCTCAATAGAGGTTGCAAATAGAGCCTGCTCCAAAGGAAACTATGTGCTCGTTCCACCTGACCACCGACCATAATGGGGATATGTGTACCGAATGGTTAAGATACTTACAACTCAATGTAGCCAGATATGAGATGAGTAATGAACAACTTCATGAGGAAAAGAATTCTCCAGACATTGGTTCATCAGGTTCTTTCTACTTAGAATATGTACCGGGTGCAGAGCAAGGTGGAAGTGTATTAGCAACCCTGCAAGATCCAGCCTGCGCTATCTTAATGAGAAATCAACGAACTCAGAAGTTTGTTCCAAGTGAAACTGCGACAAGCGCATACACAAAAAGAAAGGAAGCTTCCAGCGTAGAAACACCCACAAGTTCAAGAGGTCCGGAGGTAAAATTTCTTTCCAGAAATACAACTACCCCTCCATCTCCTTTCGATTTTGTTGAGTTCTGCAAGTCTTCAACTGTTTCTATCTCTTCTCTTGATTTCTTGAAGATGAACCCTAGAGAACTCGATAAGTTGGTGAAACATGTTAAAGGGGAAACTTATACAAGTCCTCAAGCAGATAAACCCTTCATAGGGGAAACCACCACTATTCAAGAACCTTTTGTTTTCCAGCCTCAAGACACTCCTCAAATTCCAGAAGGATGTCATTCCATAATTTCCACCGAAAATGAGTATGAAGAGAAAAAGCCAAATCCATTTTATGTCTCTCTACTATTGAATGGTCAAAAATTGAGTAATTGTATTATTGATTCTGGTGCCTCTGACAACATAATGCCTGCCCCCATAGCTAAGGCTTTAGACTTACCCTTAACCAAAACCTTTGGTCATTGTTACTCTATGGACGGTAAGGAAGTACCATTAAAGGGTCAGATCAAAGATTGTCAAGCTATCCTAGCTGCATACCCTGACAAACGATTAAAACTCACTATTTTAGTAGCTGATATCCCAGCTAGTTATGGAATGTTACTCAGTAGAACCTTCTATAAGGACTTAGGCGGGGATATAAAAATGGATTGGTCCAAAGCCACAATTCCCGTGGGAAAAAAGAAAGTAAATCTAGAACCCGAACCTAAGAATAAGTATACCGTGATACCCTCAGATGAACCCAGAGCCCAAATCTTGTATGAGGAATGTAATTTTGGGAATTATGTCATCCTAACTGATTCAAATAAAGATATCCAAATCAAACCTTAGAAAGAAGAAGGCATTTGGAAAATGGAATTTGACAGAAGCTATTTGAACTCAGGTTCAGGTGCCGGAGTGGTCCTTTTCCCCCCCCATGGAGAGTGTATTCCCTTCTCTTTCAAATTAGATTTCAAAAACACTAACAACACCGTAGAATATGAAGCTTTGTTGTTAGGTCTGGAGGAATGCAGGTTTAAAGGAATCAAAAGGATGATTGTGAAAGGAGATGCTAAATTGATTGTGAAGCAGGTTCGGGGGCAATTTTCTGTAAAGAATGAGAAACTAAAGCACTATAGAAATCTAGTGTGGGACGACATAGAATTTTTTGATGCCTTTTCCATTGAGTATATTCCTAGAAATTAGAATACCAGAGCAGATGCTTTGGATGTATCGGCCTCCTTACTTTTGCCACATCCTGATTTTAAAACTCAAAAATACCATATTGAAATGATATACAAGCTGAGGGTACCAAACAATGTTCAGAACTGGCAAGTGTTTGATGATGATACACAGCTTAAAGAATTTCTAGAGTGTGTTGCTGGATTTACTGAAGTATATTTTGAAGGTTCAAAAAATGAATGTAAATAAATTTACCAAGATGAGGCTGGTAGTGCAGGGGTGATTCAGCTGAAAAGTAATAAAATCCCTAAGGGCCTAGTTTCTCTGGAGCATCTATTCAGAAGGAGAGATGACAACATAGTAAAGGAAAAGGTCTCACATGTTCCAAATTCAAAGGAATATGACAAAATTGATATAGGTGACCAGGATTCTCCTAGGTGGATTTCCATTGGTCAAAATTGTACTGAATCTGAAAAAGAAGACTTGAAGAGGTTATTGAAGGAGTACAAAGATGTTTTTTCCTGGGACTATGGAGATCTGAAAGTTTTTAGAAATGGTCAATTTGAACACCAAATCCCCTTGAAACCTGGAGTTGTCCCTTTTCGCCAGAAGTTAAGGAACTATAACCCTAAAGTATCGGAAGCTATACTAAGGGAAGTTAAAAAGATGTTGTAGGCCCGAATCATCTTTCCTATTCACCATTCAACGTGGATAGCTAACATAGTGCCCGTGAGGAAGAAAAATGGTGAAGTTTGAATTTGTGTTGATTTTTGGAACTTGAACCAAGCAAGTTTGAAAGATAATTATGCTTTGCCTGTCATGGAGCACATTTTGCAGGCGGTCTCTAGTTTTGAAGCCATGTCGATGTTAGACGGCTATTCAGGTTACAATCAAATAGGTGTAGAAAAGGCCAACCAACACAAGATAGCCTTCATCACACCATGGGGCACTTATGCCTACAACCGCATGCCTTTTGGATTAATAAACGTAGGTGCAACTTTTCAATGGGAAATGAATTCTTCCTTCGAAGATCTCAGAAATAAAATTATAGTGATCTATCTAGATGACCTTATAGTATTTTCAAAGAGGAGAAATCAGCACTTGAATGACCTTGAACGAGTTTTGCAGCGTTGCAGAAACCATGGTATCTCTTTAAATCCCAAAAATTCAATATTATTTGTAGAGGAGGGAAAGTTACTTGGCCATATAATATCAAAGGAGGGCATCAAAATAGATCCTGAATGAGTTAAAGCAATTCAGCAACTCGGCCTACCTGCTAGAAAAACTGGTCTGAAGTCATTCTTCAGTCAAATTAATCTTTTGCGAGCTTTTATTCCTGAATTCTCTGAAGTGACAAGACATATGATCAAAATGATGAGCAAGAAAATCCCTTTTAAATGGAATAATGATGGATGGAAAGCTTTTGAAGATATTAAAACTGCCATATCTCAGGCACCAGTATTGAGGAGTCCAAATTTTAGAAAAAATTTCATTGTGTACTGCTACGCTTCTCAACATGCCCTTTCAAGCATACTCACTCAGAAAGAGAAAGAAGGACAGGAAGCGCCCATAGCCTTTATGAGCATACCCCTGAAGAAGAATGAACTCAAATACTCCCAAATAGAAAAGCATGCTTATGCAGTGGTAAAGGCGGTGAAGCATTTTAGGTATTACATTCTTCACTCGCATAGCACTGTATATGCGCCAGAAACTGCTGTGAAGAGCATCCTGATTCAGAAGGAAATTGGCATGAATAATAGATCTGTATGGATTGTGAAGATTCAAGAATATGATTTGACAATCAAACCCAAAAATTTGGTAAGAGGAAAGGGTTTATGTAAGTTAATTGCAGAGAACAATGAGATATGTGAAAAAACTGATGAAGTCCCTATGGCATTATTAGTTGGTTCAATCGACCCTTGGTTATCTGACATCACTTACTTCCTTACATATGGAGAATGCCCAGGCCATTTGAACCAAAAGGAAAGGCACAATCTGAGATTAAAAGCTAATAAATATGTGATCTCCCAGGGAACTTTGTTCAAAAAAGGTGTCGATGGGACTTTTCTCAGGTGCGTTGATGAAGAACAACGGAAAGAATTGTTGAAAGCATTCCGTGATGAAGCGTGCGGGGGACATTACTCTTCAACAGTAACAGCCTATAAGATTCTTTGAAATTTTTTCTACTGGCTAGGAATGTTCAAGGATGCATATCAGTACATTAGAAACTGTGACAAATGTCAACTGTTTGCTGGGAGACCCTATCTGGCGGCGTTACCCCTTAAGCACGTTATTGTGGAAGAACCATTTAGACAATGGGGAATCAATTTCATTGGACCATTGAATCCACCATCTAGTGCTAGGGATATCTATATTCTTACGGCCACTAATTATTTTACAAAGTGGGTGGAAGCAATACCCACGAAGAAGGGAAACTCTAAGGTGGTGTGCGAATTTTTGCTGAACTTTATTTTTGTAAGATTCGGTGTGCCAATCAAAATTGTAGTAGATAATGCTACATATTTTTCTTCAGAAGAGATATCAACCTTTTTCTATGAGCATGGTGTAGCGTTAGCCCATTCCTCAGACTATTTCCCACAGGGAAATGGCCAGCGGAATCCAACAATAAAAACTTGATAGCCATAATGAAAAAATTAATGGATGATAGCCCTTGAGAATGGCACAAGAAACTCCATGAGGCACTGTGGGCAGATTGAACCACTTTGAAGTGAGCTATTGGCATGTCACCCTTTGAAATAGTATATGGAATTGGGGCTCATGTTTCACTACCTCTTGAACTATCCTCGGCAAAACTCCAAACAGTCATTGAAGATGAGTATTTCAAAGATCCTTTAGAAAGGCATGTAATGCACTTAAGAAATTTGGAAGAAGACAGAGAAAACATGGTAGATCATATCACTGAGCATCAGATGAAGGTGAAGTAGATTTTTGATATGCGAGCTAGACCTCATGGTTTTATGGAGGGCGATGAAGTTCTACTATGGGACAAGAGAAGGGCGTCAAAGGGATCGCATGGGAAGTTTGAATCTCTGTGGAAAGGTCCATTCATTATCTCAGAAGCTCTGGGTTCGAACGCTTATAAACTATCCTATCTGGATGGTGTTAGCCTGCCATTTACTTACAATGGGCAGGATCTGAAGCTGTGCAAGCTCTACGTGTCAAAGTCTGTTCCCTTTGTACATATTAGTTAGTTTTTAGTATTTTCAGTTTTAGTGGTGCCTCTCTTTTCTTTTCCTTTTCTTTTGTTTAGTTCGGTCTGTGAAACCAGTATTTTGAGTTCTCTGCATATTGGGCAATCTGCAGTCCCCAGTCAGAGCCAATGTTAGGAGGTTAAGAGTCACCTTTATTTAAACTTTATAACTTCACTTGTTTATGATAGTCAAAGCCTCACTCTATTCAATTTCCTACCTTGCTGTTTCCTCCAAAGCCTTTTTATCTGAGTCTGTCAAATCTAAGCCTTTGGCATCATCAGGTTCAATTCCGGTCTATTATAAGTCGATCACTCAAGCTTCCAAGTCATTTGAACCTCTTTGAACCTCTTTGAACTCTGGTTCAAATTAGTTCAAAGTAGTTCAATAACGGTCCAAGTCTTTTTATTGCTAACGATGTGTTCCTGCAAGAAAGCACGCAAAATTTCCCTCTTGTGAGGTGTTGAACCTCTTTGAACCCTTTTGAACCCAGGTTCAAAGTAGTTCAAAGTAGTTTAGAAAAGTATGCAGGCGGGATTATTAATGACGTGATGTCTGACAAGACAGGCCGATTGAGGTGGCACGATCCTATTTGCTGAGTCAGTGTACAGAAATCAGGGAAATCACTTACACGGGTGAAAATACTTGATTTAAGAGTAAATAATGATGATTGGGGAAGGTGGCAGGTCTCGAAGATATATTTTTATTTGAAAACATTCATTTTCACGTCACTCAGCATTGAAGGCTTGATTAATGCCCACATGAAGCTGTCTCTTCCGTGCTTCAAACTGCAAATAAAAGAAACTTTGTAAGTCATTTATCCCTATTATGCATTTGCGGACTCTCAGTGCTAGAAAGGTGGTTTGGTCAGATTCAAATCTTACAGGTAGCTTTTTCAAGCTCTACTCCTCATTTCTGGTTGTTTCTTAAATTTCAATATTTCGAGCAGTGAGCTGGTAAACTCTTCATTTTCTTGTGCAAATATGAAGTCTATTATGCACTTCTTTGGAGATGTAAAGAACTTGGAATGTAGGGCTCCATTCATAGTGGACATAGATTTATTAGGGGTTTTCGTTGACATCATGGCTTTGAAGCTCTCTTCTCATGTTGATGAAGAGTCTGTTGTAGAAATTTTAGCCAGTGGCTTACTAGAAGCAACCACATTCCCAACTTCCGTCCTCTGTCCAGAGTTAATACAGGAGTGCATTAATAGATATGATATTAAATCGAAGTGTATTTTAAATGCAGAGGGTCAAACCCTAATACCAGTAAACCGTGGAACCATTGCAGTAGTTTTTAAGATACCTGATGAGAGTCTAGTTAACTTCACCCCTACCCAGTCTTTGGC
>MU217219.1:334553-367249 GCA_018584345.1 Thuja plicata | reverse complement strand
GTATTTTTGAAGTGACTGAGAGTTGGATTACAGCAAAGAAGAAAGGAGTTCAACTCCCTACAGACACATGCCTTGATACAGGATCACCTATTAAAAGTGTTAAGCAAGTTCATGCTAATGTTTCTCCCTTGTTACCAAATGCAGGTGAAATAACATCATTGAAGGAGAAAACAACTTCAGTAAAACACCCTACAGTGCCAAGATCGAGGGTAAGGATGAGGTCAGAAAAGAAGAACCAGATGGCTTCAGGAGAACCCGACTATTTGGATGATGTCATTGAGCTCAATGAAGAAGACCTCTCATTCACCCCTGATCATCAAGAGAAGGTTCAAAAGGTTCTCACGCAGAGTCAAGAGCTATCCCAGGTTGCAAACACACTGGTAAAAACTCCTGATAATCAAATTATGCCTAATCGATTCCACCATGGCTCACTGAATCTATCAGTAAGAGAAAAAGCTTCAGAATGCTTTCTTTTCTAGTTAAATAAACTGTCACTAGGTATGCTTCCCGCACCCCAAAGGCTAAGAGAATGAAAAGTGACGCGAGGTTGACAACAGATCTGTCAACAGTAAAGATTATTGCTGAAATTGCCACATTAAAGCCTATGGAAGAGGCGCTGAATCCTGAACCTAAAGATTATGAAATAACAAAAATGGAGTTGGGAGTTCTGAACAAGGATTCTCGTGATCACATTTTCAAATTTTTCGCTGACCATATGTTGGGGCAGTCACAGAAAGATGGCAGGGAGAAACGTGAATTAAAGAAAATAGTTTCAACGATGGCAGAATTTCTCTCATCACTAGCCGAAGATGGTGTGCTACCTATGGCATAGGTCTCCCAAGGGTTTGACCCCAACTCGGCGAAGAACCAAAAATTGGTCAAATAGGTACAACAAGGAAGAACTTGGACAAAAATGATCAAGGCATGGATTGATGGTATAATAGCAGAAGGGAGCACCTTCATACGGGAGTTCATGAGCACCCGCGTGGATGGAGAAATACTCCTAGAGGAGATTCAGACCTTAATCCCAACATGGGAAAATGAGGCGGGAAAATGTGCAAACATTGTGATGCGATTACAAGAGATTGAGGATTATGGAGTAGAGCAATTTTTAACTAAAAATCCCATGAAATTGGTTGACCCTTGTATGTTGTTTGTCCTAAAGAAAAACTTTGGGTGGAAGAACACATTGTATGAAGCGGCTATTTCTCAGATGAAAGCTATGGAAAAAGAAGTACAGGAAATTCACTCTGATACCTTAAGGGACATAAAAGTAGTGAACCCCTCGGGCATCTTATAGTTTGATGATGGAAATCAGGATGTTGATGCGATGGTTAAGTCTTTTGTTGATGTAATGAACGCCTTCAAAGAAAATGAGGTGCCAATAGTTTGCGACCTCACCAGAACTGCCAACATCAAAGCTATGTTAATCTTGAACCAAGGACAACTGCCAAAACAAGCTGAAAAAATCCAGAAGATGCGATGGGAAAAGAACGCGATGCACGCCAAGTTAGCCGCACTAAAGAATTTGCATGCCCCGCCTACACAGGAACTGTTCCGTGTCTTTTGGTCATGGAAGCTGGTGAAGATGGCCATGTCAGAGGATACAAAATAAAACTAAACTAGATTCAATTTTATTTTCTTACATTATCTTTCTTTTAAAACTTTATTGTGAGAACTCTGTTATAACTGGTAACTGTTTCTTTCCATGTTTATGTCCGAGAAGCCAGGTTTTTTGGGAGGCTTTCTCAGACTGCTGAACTATATAAGCTGGAGCTTAGAACTCTTAAGGGGTTAGAAGGAAAAAGGAGGGAGAATATAATTTAGAGTAGCATAAAATTTTTTGTCTTTCAATAGTTTAAGTGGCTGATAATATCTAGACTTTGAGCTAGTTATACCTGGATGTTCATGCTGAGATGAATTTTTTATTTTTGAAAATCAGACAGTAATATATATTTCTTCTTTGTGAGATTTATATATTGGATCTTTGCATGTGTTATTATTTTTCAGTCATTTAATTTTAGATTCATAAGTGTTAGATTTCTGTAGATGAATACTTAGCAGTTTTGAGTCTCTTGGTTATTAAGTTAGTTTAAGCCACTTTCTGCAAAATAGTTTCTAGTTCTTTCAATTTTTGCAAGTTTCCATGCTATACCTCATCTGTCCAAGAACAGTTGGGAGATATTTTCCTAATTTTTAGTTAAAATCTTGTATGTTTAAATTGCAAGTATCCATTCATTGAAAATCTTTGAAAGGGAGTTGTACCTTTGTAAAATTCAGAGGGAAGCAAAGTAAATGCTTGCCCAACTGTTGTTTAAGGATTTCTTTTCAAGGGCACAGAGTCATAAAGTAAACATCAATACTTAGGGAGGACAAATATGTTAACTAATAGGACCAAAACCAAATGGATGTAGATTCACAACACTAACCCTTGCTGTTAGACTCACATGCCTCTCTGTCTGTACCCGATTGTACATGGTGACTGTTTCTCCAGAATGCAAGAAAATGATTAGTTTTTATTTATTTTCAAGTATCAAAGTACATCATTAGCCTACCACCCACCTAAAAGGGATAATTTAGGCACTCCCAATAGTTACATTAAAATTTTGAAGTGACTTGACTGTTTGGGAGTTGGTTTTTAAAAATTTGTTAAGCTTGCTCAAAAGTTGCTTGACAACTTTTGAGCAACTTTTACATTTTTTGCAATTTTGCAAATCTAGTGATCAAACTTGGTCAAGATGTTATTTAGGTGATCTCTAGTGGATCCAAACACTAAAAAATAAAAAATAAACTATTCCTATGGTTTTGGATCATTAATGACTCATAGTGACCCAAGGGCTCATAATGTGCCAATCTTGGTACTATGGCCTTACATGGTGATCCAATGTCTAACCCAATGGCTTAGCATTTGTAATGGCCTCTTAGGACCTTGAGAGAACCCCTAGGGTCCATAGGAATAGTTGTTTCAGTTTGGGTGCTCCTGCACCACCTCCATACCTATTTCTACCTCCATTCCTAATGTGTCCACTTATGCTCCACCTATTATATAACTATTTCCATTCAAAACATCAATTGTAAACATGTTAGTGTTCCTAATCCTATTGTTTCCACTATTCCTTCAATTGTTTCTTGTGCTTATTTATTTTCATCAATGAACACTTACAATAGTGTTCCTTTTCATATTACAAGGTTCCTTCCATTTCCCATAACAGTCCAAATATTTTACTCATATCTCCTACCACTCTTTCTACTGATTCTATTATTAATAGTTTGGATCAAACTATGTCTTCCTTGCAACAAAAAATTTCTTCAATGACATAATCCAAATTCAACATTCTTACATGTGAGATTGCTAGTCTTCTATCCTTGGATATCATCAATGTCATTATCCCTGAATACATGGAGGCTCCACACCTAGAGACTTATAAAGGTAAAGGAGATCCTTTGACCCATGTTAAATACTTTCAGGTATTATGTAGTGATTTATCTCTTGATCATATGCTCATGGCTAAATTTTTTACTATAATATTTTGAGATAAAGCCTTGAAATGGTATTGTTCTTTTCCTCCTTATTCTAATGATTCTTTCCAAAATCTTTCTAATGCTTTCATCTAATAATTCCAAAATAATAATGGTCCTAATATTTTTTTGACTGATTTAATGCATTGTAAAAAAGGTGTTAAAGAAAAAGTGACTAATTTCATTGGTATATTTAAGAATTTGTGTGATAAAATTTCTTATCATGTACTTGATATTAATGTGTAACGCATTTTAATTTCTAATTTACAATAATAAATTAGAGATAAGATTCTAATTTCCGAAGTTTCTTCTTTTACTCAATTGTGTGTAGTGCTTCATATTTATCAGCTTAAACTGAGTCATATTGAGAGAACCACTCTAATGGCTCCAATTGATAAGAGTGATGTTGAATCCAAGTCCTATAAAAAGTTTGAGAAACCAAAAAAATTCATCAATATTAATAATTCATCCAACAATATTGATGAGCAAGTAGTAGTAGCATCCAAATGTGTGGCTCCTTTGTCATCTATTTTTAGACCTTCTCATAGTTTTACATAACTTTTTGAATATTTTCATAATGTGATTTTGAAGTTGAATAATTCTAAGGTGTTAAATCTTCCTCCTGTTAAAAAAATTGACACATCCAAAACTTTTCCCATATCCTTTGATCACAAATCTTTTTGTCAATACCATCGTCAACTTAGCCATGATACTAAGAAGTGTTTCCATTTGAAATTTATTATTAAAGACCTCATTGATTCTAATACTATATATGTTGAGAGTGTTACAGATTAATGAAAATTTTTGTAGTACCTCCCAACCAAAAATTGCAAATATATACCAATCCTTTGTCTTCTCATTTGACTAATACCATTGAGTCTACCCATTTTTTACCTTCTTTTAGTCACGTTGTTGACTATGACAATAATTGTACTAAAGACAATAATTTTGTCAATCTTATTGATCAATCCTAACCCAAGACTAACCTTGAAACTAAGATTTGCATTACCTTTTATCTAGTGAGATGATTAAAGCACCTGATTTTTCTCTTTATATTATTGCAAAGGTTAATGATCTCTTTTCTTGTGGTGTGCTTATTTGCACTAATTTCATGGTGAATGCAATACATGAAGAACATATTTACACTAGACAATTTCAATATGATTTCTATGAAAAATGTAATGTGATGAGAAATATTTGTAATGGTTTTATTATCCTATCCATGGTTCTATCACTTTTCCCATTTAAGTTGGTGGTAAAATTCTATATGTCACCTTTTTTGTCATCCCAATGTCCAATCAATTTCAAGTTAGGCTTGGTCTTCCTTGTCTTACCTCCATGAAATCCATGGTCTCTCCTATCCATAATTGTTTGAATTTTCCCCATAAATGATAAATGATCACTATTAGTCATAGTATTTATCAACCATTAGTGCCTCAAGAGTGCTTTGACCTTGATTTCGTTTGGCCTTCTATACCTCAACCAAATCAGCCTTGCAAGGATGATCTCTTATAATCCTATTAGAAATGCATAATCCAAAATATTTTTGAACTTATAAATCCTAAGGATGTCCTATCTCCTTTTCCTAGAGCCAGACTTCTTCCTACACCTCCTACATATGAGATCTTGATTGAAAGGGAAATGCAATACCACATAAATTCATATTGGGGGGTTAAAAATGGGCAAAAAAAGGGGACAATATATTGCTTAAATAGGGGAAGGGGAGTTTTTTTGGGGTAGGAGGTGGGAGTTTATATAGGAAAAAGAGTTCAGGGGGTATTGGGTGGGTATTGGAGGGGGTAAGAAAAAGGATTTTGGGGCAATATTTTTCAAAAATAGGGGGATTCTTTAGTATGCTACGAAGACACAAGCTATGATTTAGGCTTACTAAGTGAAGTCTACATGATCCTAGACTACCTATATATGATTTTTTTCCACCTCCTATATCTTATAAATGCTCCATTTATGTTATTTCTTAACCTGGTGGGATCCTTCTCTTCTTCCTCCTAAAGAAGAAAAGGTCTCGATGTTAATTGATCCTAAACCAAACAAAATATCAAGAAAAACCAAACATAAACATTGTTCTCAAGATCACCACTATAAATGTCATGCTAGAACCCATGAAAGTGCTTCACAAAATATTTCTTCTCTTAAAACACCTAATGATACTTTGATTCCCTTTTATCATCATATGCATAACCCAAATATGGATGTTAATTTGAAAAAGATAAAATTGAACTAACATGATAATTCTATTCATATCTTGGATTCTATTATGATTAATTTGGATGAATAATATACTCTTGACGATGATTATTTAAATTTTCCTAATACAAATAGCAATGATATTCATGTTATTAATTCTGATGATATGTACAAGCTTATTGATGTTAATCATGACTTACTAGCTAGATTTGTAAAATAATTATCTCTTAGTCCTAGTGACAAAAAAAGTGACCATGCTCTATAGCACCATACTTGTGTGGAAGAGGCTATTGTTTGAGCTTTCATGCTTGATGTTTTTCATCTGGCATGTTTCCCACCTTCCCTAAACACTACAGACCAAGATCAGGGGCAAGTGACATGCTTTACTATCTCCTCTTGCATGGTGGATTATTTATTTTCTTCTTGTTGTAATGTGATTCCTCTATGATGTGTTTCTTGTTACATTTTTTGTTTAGATTTATTTAGATTACCCTTATCACTATGTTGGTGAAAGGTGATAAAGGAATTGATCTATCATGAAATTCCTCTATTTGTATCTTATTTCTCCTATATTTTGTTAAATTTTATATCATGCATGTGCTACTGTTCATAAATATTCCTTTGTTTTATCTGATTGGGGATGATGCAAAATGGTATCTACCTTTTTTTTTGGTCTTCATAGTTTCCACCAAAAAATAATCTTCTTTGTAACTCTTTCATCTCATTAATCTAGTTCTACTACCTCTAGTGGATGATGATATTATTATCTTGGTGATCATGGTGACCCCCTAGTTAGTATATCCCTTCATGTTCCTTTTAAATGTGTTTCATTTCCCTTGGTATGTCCTTTCTTGGGGGCATCTCATAGTGGAAATATTTATTGTGGGTACATGTATGCTATCTATTGCTCTTGTTAAGGCAATTTCAATCACTTTAATGTGGAGGTGTATACTTTTCTCTATTGATGAGTGTTTGTGACTGGGTCCGCCAATAGATGTAAGTTGTCTCCAAGTACTGGGGCATTGACCAACTTTTCCTGTAAAGGTTGTCCAAAGAAGTGAGATTCTCTGGGCCTTCAAGCATGTGAGAGTTAGTTCTTGTTAGTGCGGGAACTAAGTTGGGCATTGTGACTATTTTTTTGGGGGGGATAGCTAGTTATCTCAGCTCATCTTCTCTAGGGATTTGGGTAAGTGGGGTTTCCTGCAAGAATTCGTTAATCAACCAAATAAACTTCAATAGATAGGCCAGGGTTAGAAGTGTTCCATCTACCTATAGTCATGCAAATACATTCAAAACATCAACCATGCTCTCACATGCTACACTAAAATATTGAATAAACACAGAATCGTCAGTTCACATATATTCAATAGTGAGGGAAAATGAGGTCGTTAATCTACTTAAAATATCAGAGCAAGGGACACAAAAAACATAAAACATGAAAGAATATCAACTCAGAGATCAAGAGACCAACAACAACATTGCAAGAATCCTTCCTTCTTCATTAATGGTTTTCCAGCATCACTGGTGAGTACATCAAAAACTCCAGGGGAGCATCTATATACTAAAAAATTCTAAAGATGAAAGAGCATTGAGCTCTGCAACTACAAGAACTGAAAACTGAAAATGCTATAGCTATGGACTACAAAATCATAAATTTTTCTGAACTTTTTAATGAGGTCAGACTTATTATTTATACACAAGTTTTCCCTAAAACTAACTTAATTCACTTTACACTCAATCAACAAAATACAATTTTTGGTTTCCGGTACTATTTGCACCATGTTACAATGACCTCGAGAAGAGCAGAGGCCTGACATGTTAGAAGAATAAGACAAGAAAGGAGGTATGGAAGAATCAGCCTCAAGAAGAGATCCAAAGGGAGAAAAGAAGAAATCCAATCCCTCGGGGATCTAGGATACATGCCTCATCAATGTAAAAGTGGCTCCCTATCTCTGATACACCAGGTGTTCAATGTTGGGGTGGCACCTTGGGAAGACCACCTGTCAGAATCATCTTGTGAGCTGACGTGCCCTACTGTGGTTACCTACTTTTCTGACACCCTTATTAATTGCCTGACAATGACTGGTCAGCTCTGGGGAACCTGGACGAGGGTCATCCAAAGAATGAAAAAAAATTGTTGATCCTGAACTCTAGGATCCAGGAGCTTACACTCAAAGAATAATGAATACAAAATATGCTTGGCTAGTGAAAAAAATCTCTAGACTCCGGAGGACCTTACTACTCCTTACTATTTTTGAATGATTCCAAAACTTGGCTTATGCCCTCTTCATCTATATCTTTGATGTTGTCCCATCAGCCACAGACAAACTCCAACTTCTCTTCAAATTCTTCGGCCCTATCCCATAATTCACTTACCATTTTCACAACATCATGTGCCCGGATCCCTTCCCATTCTTTTGGGACTTCCTTTTCCACAGGGATCCCTTCTCTATCTTGAGTGGTGATCTCATCCACCGTGTGATCTATATCCTCACGCAAATTCATGAGTTCATCTTCCCTAAAGACATCATAAAAATTTTCATGTGGGGAGAGCTGTCTAAAATATTCTCAAGTTCAGGGGAATCTGAACTAACATCTACCTAGGGCAGGTCAGGCATATTGGGGCCTATGTCTGTGCTTGGAGTGGGAATCACCTTCTGCTTCTTCTTCCTTTGTAGTGGTATCCCAGTATCCAAAACACTTATAGACTTCACCTTAGCAAAATTTTGTCTTCTCATCATTGCGGCCAATGAAAGGGATCCTATCGGGAGAGCAGATGCTACCAGAGTTGAGATGAGGCCCTGCAAAAATTGTGTGCTAATCTTCTCGCTCGCCAGCCTCACTGACTCCATTTTTTTTTGTAGCTGTACCATTATGGGGGCTGGGCCTGGAGGAGGTACCTTGGCTGGGGTATCTTCTTTCTCTTTCCACTTTCTTGTGATGGGCCCATTGGTGACAACAGGTCTTTGAATAATTGGTCCCTTCTGGGTGCTTTTCGGACACACCCATAAAAAATAATTATGACTGGCCTCTAAAATGGGACAACATACCCCCTCAATTGTTAAATCTTCTGGGGTGACCCAATCCACCAGAGGGAGATGCATTTTATCTAACCCCTACCCTTTATATGATGGGTCCTCCAGTGGCCGTCATCTGAGAAACCCTTTGGGAAATTTTGAAGGTCAAGTACTTTCATCAGTCCTTTGGACATCCGTGAATGTTGGCAGGCCCAAAGATCAAAACTGTCATGGAAATCTACCCAAAAATATACAACATCCACTATATATGGCAGGGAGGCCCGGGGAAGCACCAAAGCTATCTTTCCAAGTGGATCAAAACATTTTCTAGTGTGGTCAAATTCGACCAGCCCCAGACTCTTTAACTCATTATCTTCCTCCTTTTCTATGGCCAGACTATAAGAATAGTGCCCGCAAGAGACTGGGAATGGAACATTGGTGGCCTTCTTCACTATGAAGAGGGCGTGCAACTCCAAAATCTGCTAGAAAAATTGTAAAAGAATGATTCTATCCCCACAATACCAGGGAAGAAGATAGGGTTTCCTGAAGAAGCCAGTCCACCGAATATACGTGTGCTGCTGGAATTGAATGAAATAATTTATGTAGGTGCTCACAAGGTTCATCACCTCCTGTAATAACCAGTATCTGAAATCCTGAGTAAGTGTCAAAATGTTTTGGTAAATGAAGGCATCATTTACCCTACAAAAATTTGGGAAACTAATCTCCCACTGGATCTGGGGATGATGATCCCACAGTGTCAACTGGCCTGACCCATTCCCAAGAATGCCCATTGCTTGTAAACCTAGAATAGCCAGATTTTGTTTGGCTAGTGCCCATAGCACATAAGATGTCATGTAGAACTTTGAATTCTAGAGAATGCCTTTACATTGTGAGTCCACATGGTTGGCTATGATAGCTTCCTAATTGAAGGTCTGGTTGCGGGTGGTGATACAATAGAGAAAGTACTACATCCATAGTGAGAAATCCCAGACATGGAGCTGTCTGAAGATCCGGACTAGAAATATAATGCCTTCTTGAATGGGCTAGTTATGGGTGTTGATACAATATAGAAAGTACTACATCCATGGTGAGAAATCCCATGCATGGAGCTGTTTGAAGATCCGAACCAGAAATATAATGCCCGCTTGAATGGGCTCTTTGAAATCCCTGCGGGGAATCTCCAACTTCATCTTTTTATGGTCTCTCTTTGGGGACTTTAGCCACTGAGAGTTGAGATATTGGTGGGAAAGGAGAGAATCTCCTTTGAACTCCTCCAATGACTTGGCTTGGGTGAGAAGAATGGATCCCTTGAATTGAGGGATGCCCATCCCTGAAGCAAAATTCACTGCATCCAGATTGACGATTGTTGCTAGATAATGTAACCGCCACAGATTGACAAGAAAAATAGTCCGAGTAGGTGCATTGTAGAGTGTCACCAACTAGATTATTAGCTCTGATGATTGCATCAAGCAAGGGAAATTTTCAGCCTTAATAATTTTGGAGGTAGCTAAGTGGATAGCCATATTATCTCCGTCGGCCTCCAGTTTATATATGGCCTGAACTAGGCCCTGCATTTCAGGCAAAATTCTGAGCTCTATATTTGTTATTTATTTCACTTTGGAGTCCACCTTGGACCCCAAAAGAATTCCCTCCTTTAGGTATTTGGAGGTCAATGGTAGCTTAGCCAGCATCTTTTCAGCCTTGGTTTTTGTGGCCGCCCGAGTGGAGGTAGTAGGCAGCTGCAGGCTATTAGGAGGAGTGATCACTTCAAACATCTTGATCAAAAAAATCTGCAACCTACAAGACTAGAGAACCATCAATACATGATACAATAATAATAAATTTACAGATTCTAGGTAAATCATCACCATTTCACACCTGTCCAAAAAATTTTAGCATACAACAAAATCCCAGAGTATTAAGGTAAACATGACTCAGATCCTGGTAAACACCCAGAACTTTGGGGTGTTGAATTAAATGACAAAGATGGAATGATGACCCAAGGGGCCTCTCAGCACTTAGAGTTTGAAAGAGTTAGCCATTGTTGACGTGACCAGTAGAAAGCCATACTGGGCTAACATGGGTCGTCATGTGGCTACATGACAAGTGGTGTGATGACATTAATGGTGACAAGTGGGCTAGCAAGGGGGAAATTACACGCCAGATGAGATGGGATTTGAATGCCCACTCATGGGAAATTAATCCCATCATTAAAAGGACACGATAGAGGAGAGAGAAAGCTTCCATGGCTTGAACCAATGAGGTGTTGAGTTTGAACTGTGGTGACTACCTCTCGACGAGCTCAACAGAGTGGTTCAAAATGTGGAGCACGGAAAGCTCGATAGAATGGAAGGATATACATGAAATATATACATCTAAAGCATAGGGTCAAAGATTTGTGGGCGCCGAAGTGTAGCTCACAAAATAATGACATATATACAATATTTACACCAATTTACATAATGTAAAAAATTTACAGACTCCTAAAAGCTACTCTACCACAATGTACATAATATGCACCAAACTACAACTATACAGAGGATAGACAACCCTCTAGCAAAGCCAACCCACCAATGGGAGGTGACCAAAAAGAAAAATGCAAAGGTAGAGATGAAAACACATGAAAGAAAAAACAAAATAGAAATGAGCATGAGAAAAACATAGGCAAAAGATAGAAAACTAAAGAACCAGAGGAGGGAGACGAGGGCCTACCTAGAACACAAAGGATACGGGGAAAGATGAGCATGGGGAGATCTCTACAACAAGTCTAGCTTCAAGAAACCATGAGCAAGAACCACAAATCAACATTCAATTAGTGACTAAGCATAGGGAGTAATTCATTGTTTAATCACCTTAATCACCTTAAAATCACTCTGAATGCTCTAAGTTTTTTAATCATCGTAACTGTGAAAATGATAGGTAACCTCTATTTATACCCTTAGGGTAAAAATAGGTTGCATTCTTCCCACAAACTCTAGAACAAGCAAACATCTGGACTTCGGGCCTGGGGATTCCGTGCGGCCATATCTTCTTGAAAAAGAAGACATGATGGTAGAGAATCCCTGAATCCAGAATCTGGCTCTTGAAAGAACAAACAAACTCTAGGACCAGGCCCGAGAGACACAAGAATACAAAAGAAAAAGAAAGAAAACCCTCATGGAAGCAAAGCCTGAAGGGAAAACAAAGGAAAGAAAAGAAAACAAGGGAAAGAGAAAAAGAAAAAAAGGGGGACCCAACATTTTTCCTACAAAATGTAGGGATAGGTATGTAGGAAATAACAAATGGTGACTATCTGGGATGAATGCCTTAGTGCATTCAAGAACTTCAAAATCTCTGGTTAGAAAAATTGGAATAAATCTTTACCTGGAGCATTCTTCTTGCACAATGCGAGGCATTTGGGAAAATTTGAGCTCATTAATGATTCAAATCTTTTAGCCTTTCTTCAGTTGTGAAGTGTGTGCTTTGAAAGAAAACCAAGCCAATGACCTCTGGGAGAATCTAAGAGGAGATGCTAAGTAAATCAAAATAAATTCGTCGTATCTTGCATGTTTCCCCCGAATACTGGAATTCTCCATTCTTCATTTCTTTCTTTTATTTTTATTTTTTGGGTGGAAAGGCGGTACTTCTTTCACCTTGAACATTAAGCTTAGCTAATTTTAATGGTGGTAATTCTTTCACCTTGCCACCTACCTTCAAATTACCAAATAGGAGAGAAAGTTCCAGACTCGGGATATTTTAAATGATTTTCAGACTTGGTCAATCGCTCTGTGCAAACGATCTATACTCAGGATGTCTGATTACTTGCTTCTTAGATTTTCCTTTGACTGATGTCTGTACTATCAAGATGTGAACTAGATGAAGATCACCCATAAACCTTTACCATACTCATAAAATAACTCTGGTGCATGGACAAGTTCCACCAATGCTAACAATAGATTCCAAATTACTCGATATACATAAGGCACCATTCCAAAGGCTAGATGTTATGAAAAGCATACTGGTCTGCAAAGATAAGGAAGCATGCTGGGAACTAGAAAAACAAGAGAAAATGAAGAGAAACCAAAAAAAAAAAACCAAAAAGATAAAGAAAAGGCCACCCTGGAGGGTGGCTAGCAAAAAAAATTATTTACAAGGCATTCCAAACGGAGCACTAGGAAAGATATTTACAAGCGAGAAATATACATATGTTACAACTTTGGGCCAAACTCACCACCTAACTTATTCAAAGTAATGCTTGAGAAACTACCCATTAATAGGCAATGGGACAGCTTCCCCAGCCATAGTGTTGAGGCAGTAAGTATTTTCCCTATAGATCTCAGATATTAGATATGGTCCAAGCTAGAGCCGATGAAACTTAGTGTGCTTTCCCTTCTTTTCTTAGGCCTTGTCCCACAAGAGGACCAAGTCTGAGATCTGAAAGGCCTTATACTGGTCTCTTTGATCAAACCATCATTTTACTACTGCTTGATGATGCATGAAATGTTCAAGGGCTGCGTCTCTTTGTTCCTCCATCCACACCAGATTTAGGAGCTGAACCTCCATAATGTTGTCCCGGTTGCTGAATTCCTGCATGAACAGTAAGACCGGGATCTGTAAGTTGATGGGGAATGCTAGATTCTAGCCATAAACTAGGTGGAATGGGGATAGGGCTTCCTTTATTGGGACATGATCCACCCAGAGAGTGAGTCTAAGCTTTTGGTACTAGTCCCGGGGGTTCTCTTCTAATAGATGTTTGATCACCTCAAGTAAATTCTTATTGGTCGATTCAAAAACGCCATTCCCCTGGGGGTAATAGTTGCTAGAGAACTTCAAGGTGACCTTCCTGTCATAGTTTCATTTGAGTAGTTGAGCCAAAGAAAACACTAGACCATTGTCACATACTATAGAAAAGGGCATTCCAAATCTTGTGACGATGTTTTCTTCCAGGAATTTTATAACTACATCTACCGTGTTGTTTTTACAAGGAATCACTTCAAACCACCAGGTGTAGTAATTGGTAGCAGTCAAAATGTACCCGTGGTTAGCAGACAAGTTAGGGTTGATTTCCCCAATAAATTCAAATTCCCATTGGGCGAAGGGTCTATCTTTGAAGACTAGCTGCAAAGGCATGGTCGGGTTCTGCTCATGATGTACTGCAGTTTGGCAAGTGCGGCATCTCCTAACGTGAGGGTAGACATCTTTGAAGATATAGGGCCGATAGTATCCAGCCCAGAGGATCTAATGGGCAGTGGTATTAGCTGAGCCATGCCTGGTTCCAAATTGCCCTTGAAATTCATTGATCATTTTCGCAGCCTGGTCCCTGTCTATGCACCAGAGGTATACCCCTTCATAATTCCTACAACAAAGCGTTCCATTTTTTATCATGAAGTACACACTTTTCAACTAAAAGGCATGGCATTTATTTGGGGGTAGCCTCTCTAGGCATCTGTTATTCAACAATAAGTATACTAGGTTGATATACCATGGATCTTGAGTGATGGACTCCACTATGTATGTTTGACATTCAATGTTGGGAGTCTCTTCTACCATCACCCTACATAGTCCCTAGCCTCAGACTATCTTCATGGGTTGCATTTCCAAATCATACTCTTGGAGGATGGCCATCCATTTCCCACACCTTTCACCTAATTCACTATGCAAGAGTAGAGACTTAATAACTTGGTCTGGGATAATAGCATGCACTTTGCTCCAGAGAATGTAATGCCAAAATTTCTTCACAGCGCGGACGAGAGCAAAGGCCTTATTTTCCAAATGTGAGTACCGGACTTCAGCATTCTTAAAGGGGGAGTTCATGAAAACTATTGGTCATTCTTCCCCTTTGACCTTCTGGGTCAAAACTGCCATGATAGAATGTGACAAAGCAAAGGAATATATATGAAAAGAGAGGGAATAGTCTGAACTAGCCAAGACTGGTGCCTCCAAAATTGTCCATTTAATCTGGGAAAATGCCCGCTTTTCCTCAGGACTCCACTCAATCTTTGTATCTTTCTTCATAATTTCATTGAGTGGCTTTACTATCTCGGTGAATCCAGTAATGAACTGCCAGAAAAAATTTATCTTCTTGAAGAAAGATCTCATTTCCTTCTTGCTGCCGGGAATTTGTAGATTTAGCAGTGCTTCAACTCTCTCAGGGTCAATGGATATACCCTTCTTGGAGACAATATGCTCAAGCAGCTTCCCTTCAATGACCCCGAATATACATTTCTTAGGGTTGAGGGATATTTCATACTGATGACATCTCTCACAAATCTGGGCAAGGTGGGTGGAATGATCATGCCTGTCCCAGGAAAAGATGGTCAAATCATCCATGTAGATGATTATGCACTGGTTTACTAGGCCTTTAAATGCAATTTCCATAGCCTTCTTAAATGTGGCCCTTGCGTTGATCAGGCCAAAGGGCATCCTCTAGTATGCAAATGTTCCCCACTTGGTGGTGAATTCCATTTTGTCTCTATCTTCATATTTAACCATGACCTAGTTATACCTAGAGTATCCATCCAGGAAGGACATCATTTATGATCCATTCATAATTTGCAATACCTCATCCAACGAGGGGAGAGGGTGATTATCCTTCTTAGATTCCTTGTTTAAATTTCAAAATTCCATGCAAAGGCGGATCTCACCGCTTTTCTTCATTACAGGGATGAGGTTGGGAACCCACGTAGTGTGCTAGATTGGAAAGATGATCCAGGCTGACAAATGTTTCTGAACCTCCTGATGGATTAGTGGCTTGATTAATGGGTTGATCAATCTTTTCTTTTTTTGAAAGGGCTTAGCATCTCATTTTAGTGGGATGGTATGGGTCATGATGGATGTATCATAGATCTTCAAATCCTCATACCCCCATGCTATCACATCAATGTATTGTTGAAGAACCACAAGAATCTTCTCCTTCTCCTCAGGGGAGCAAGAGGTGCCAATGTGTACCAATTTTTCTTCACTGACCTAGTTGATGTTTACTTTTTTGAATTTTCCCCCCTCAAAGGAGGATGATATCTTCTCCCGGCTCTGAGGGTTTGAGTTGAAGATTCATTCTAGTACTACCATCCCCTTTGGGATGGTGTTGGTTGGTAAGTCTATGATCCCATCATCTTCTTCACCTTGTCCAGTATCATCATGATCTCTCTCTTCCACTATCTGGTCCTCAGAAACACCAACATTGGCCATGAAGGCAAGAATATGTTGATCATCTTCAAAAACCTAAAAGTGGGTGACATTGTCTGGGATGGACAAGATGGGGATCATCTCAATGGAGAATTTCTAAAGCTGGGAGCCATCCATTGGTGCAAGAGTGCTGACAGATATAGTAAGGGCATCTAAAACATAGTTTCTTTTTTGGGGAATGAGTTCAATGCCGAAGGAATCAAATTATTTGATGAGGCTCCATGCCAGGTTGTGGTATGCGGCCAGCCTTTTATTGTGACAAGTGTATTGGCTCATGACCCATTTACTGATTAACTCTGAATCACCTAGGGCCCGAAGGCAGGTGATTCCCTTTCTTAGTGAAAATAGGATTCCAAGGACCAAGGCCTCATACTCCATGACATTATTCATGTAGTTGAACTACAACCAATAAGATGTGAGGAAGAATTTCCCCCGCAGGTTGATCAATTCCACTCTGGCCCCACAACCTTGTTTAGACTAGGACTCGTCAAACTTAAGAGTCCACAAGTCATTGTTCATTATCTGGGGCTGAGAAGGTGGAGTGGCCTTTGGATTATTTTTGGGGAGGTTGGGAGGAGTTTCCTCCATCTTTGATAGCACTTGGGTGAGGTTTCCTCTTGGGGAAGCCTATGGCTGGGATTCCTGGAATGGTGGCATCATGGGGATATTGCCGAGATGATTACTAGGTCCAGGCATATCCACTTTGTGTTCCTTCTCCTGGAAGGCATTGATGTGTCAGGCAGTAGTGGAAATACATTTCTCACACTCTACTTCTAAATCTTTCTCATAATGCACCTGGCACCAAGTGCAAGACAAGAGTGTAGCAGGGGTCACTGTGGTACCTTGTGAGTTAACCTCATCCCTTAGTTTTTCATTTAGGTCCTGCGTTCTTTGAGAATCAATGAGATCCTCCCCGGGGGTGAAATCAAAGTTCAATATTTCTAGGGGAGGTACACTCCTAGGGAGGTCTCAACGAAGAGGACTTCATTCACCCTCCCAACTTCGGTGATGGCCTATTTCATTCAGGGATCACTTTCCACCCAGATCTAGTTAGATTCTCCTTCCCAGGGAAGCCACAAGTGGGAAAAGTTGATAGAGAAATACCCATTAAGGGACTTAGACCAATTGTGACTTAGTAATATCCCATAAGTCTCTGGGATGTCCAACACTTGGATGTCAATTATGCTTTCTATCCTAGGGTCTTGGATGAGCTGAATCCAGATGTTCTTCAGCTCACCTTCCATTTTTATAACAGTTTTGTCCAGCTAGACTACTATGTCATTAGATGGAATAGGATGAAATCTGAGCTTCTAGCATATGGATAAGGGCATGACATTACCCAAAGCTCTGGAATCTACCAAGCAATTGTAAAGGTTCTTCTCTTATATGTTCAATCCTAGTAAGAAGGGAGGATCCTTAGTGTTTCCCCAGAAGATAGCCATGTTAGCATCGTCAAAAGTGTCAGTCTTGGGTGCCGAGTGATAGCTTCCATCTTTCCCAAGAGTTTTAGAAGAGACTTCCTCTACTCAGGATAGTTTAGAAAAACCTTCATCAAGGTCATGGAGGTGGTAGTTTGTTCTAACACCTTTGTGATGTCAAACCTCTCACCGGGGAATTGTTGGCTTCCCTTGGCTAGATACTTAGCTTGGTTAGAGCTAGATCCTTTTAGAGGGAAGGGGAAATCAGTTGTGTTATCCCAGGGAGGGGTGTCCTTGGGAGGTGTAGGCATCTAAAATAGTCCTTTACCAGCCTAACTCTGGGTGTTGTAGGGAGTCTGTGGGTTGGTGAAGGAATTGGCCTCAAAGGCTAGAATAGATTCATCAAAGAACCCATGTAGTTCAGGTTCTTCTTCATCTTTCTTTTCTTCTCCAAATAAGATGGTCTGATAGGTGAAGGAACCGTGATCAAGATCTTGTATGGGCGGTTCTGGGGGAGTAGGATCAGTAGTTTATTGTCTATCTAGCTGGGAGATTATGATGACTTTCTCTAGCATGGCATAGTTCACCTTGAAATGAGAGTCGGTGTTGTGAAATATAGACCAATTAGTCAGGGGCTAGAATTCTATGACTGGTGTGAAATGGGAAGGTCCAGCACCACCCTGAGTGGTGTTTTGGTTCAGAGGAGGACCTCCAGTGTTAGTATTGTTGTTCCATTGTTGTTGGTTGGGCCAGGGCCCGTTGTTGTAATTTCTTCCTCTGGCATTGGTATTTCATTGGCTGGAGAAGATATTTCCTCTCTGGGAATTGGTGTTGTGGGGTGCAAGAGACCCCACCTTTAGCTATCCCATGTCCATAATCAGTGAGGATAGTAGTCACCGAAGGGATTCAACCTTGGTGGACAGCTGGGTGTTCATGTCACAATGTGACGATTGTTGTTGTTGGTTCCCAGGAAAGGCAGTAGCGAGTACTAAATTCAAGGATGGTATTCCTCCAGCAATAGATGACTAGAAGAAATACAATCCAAAAGGTTGTGTCTATGGTTGTTGTGTTTGATGTGGCTGGTTCCAGGGAATAAATTCCAGACCCAGTATTGCTTGGGCTTGCGATGTATATACATATCAGGCCTATTGGTCTATTGGCAGTGGTGGGGGATTCATGGCCATCATAGGGGTACCTATTGCCTAATTGGGGTTGTATCCCCTGATGTAAGAAGTTCCACTAGGTATCATGTTGAAAGGCATGCTCTACCCAATCCCACCCTGAGATTTGTTTAGACCACAAGACAACTCCAAGGCTAGGTTGTAGAATTTTTCCAAAGTATCTCGGTTAGTGTGGGCGATAGTTCTCCATAGGAGAGTGGAAATGAAAGGGTCCATTGCATTCAGGTATGTCTGGATAGTCACTTCCAGGGATGGGATGAAAGGACCCGTGCACCACTTCAAGGTGCGTTGGAACTGGTGATTGAATATTTCAAGGGGTTCATTTGGTTCCTTCTTGATGGAGAAGAACTAGTTGTGGGACCATGCTGGGTCTACATGTACATAAAAGGCCTCTAGAAAGGCATCTTCCATATCCTTCCAACTGTTGATGGAGTTGGTAGGCAGGTTAAGGTACCAGTTCATCTCGTTGTATCCCAAGGATAGAGGGAACATCTAGGCAACAACATCTTGATGTTGGATCTAGTGTCGGTTCACAGCATCTTTGTATGCCTACATATGCTCTTCTGCAGTTTGTGAGCCTAAGTGCTCATATCAAGGACAAATATTTTCTAGGTGTGCAGAAAGATCATTGGTTGCACCTAGAAACATTCCCATCGGGGACCCGGTGTTACCAAAATATGCAGCCATTGGGGGTGTTAGAGCCTGGTTAGGCTGGATGTTAATCCCCAGGGTTTTCTGGGAGACTTGGGTATTCTAAGATGTAGTAGATCCCCAGACAATGGTGGCTTCTTTGGCTTTCAGGGTCTGTTTCTTTTGAGCGGGAGGCTCAAGTTCAACAAACCTTCTAGGATTGAGGCCTGATCTAAGGATCCTTTCGAATTGGGCTGGTGAAAATGATCCAATCCCACTAAAGGTATGCTTCCTAAAATTATGGCTTGGGGAAACCTCAGGTAGTGTAAAATCTAAATCCTCAGAAGGGGATGAGCTCATGCCCTCCTTCTAGCACCACTTTCTATTGATGAGGGTTTGTGACCAGGTCTACCAAGAGCTGTAAGTTGTCACTGGGTACTAGGGCACCAGCCAACTTTGCCTACAAAGGTTGTCCAGAGAAGTGAGATACTCTAGGCCTTCAAGCACATGAGAGTCAGGTCTCGATGGTGCGGGAGCTAAGTTGAGTGTTGTGACTGTTTTGTTCTGGGGGATAGCTAGTTATCTTAGCTTGTCTTCTTTGGGGATTTAGGTAAGTGGGGTTTCCTTCAAGAATTCATTAATCTACCAAATAAACTTCAAAAGATAGGCCAAGGTTAGAAGTGTTCCATCTACCTATAGTCATGCAAATACATTAAAAACATCAACCATGCTCTAACATGCTACACTAAAATACTAAATACACACAGAACTGTCAGTTTACATATATTCAATAGTGAGGGAAAAGGAGGTCATAAATCTACTTAAAATATCAGAGCAAGGGACACAAGAAATATAGAGTACAAAAGAATATCAACTCAGAGATCAAGAGACCAACAACAACATTGCGATAATCCTTCCTTCTTCATTAATGGTTTTCCAGCATCACTCGTGAGTACATTAACAACTCTAGTGGAGAATCTATCTACTAAAAGCTTCTAAAGACTAAAGAGCATTGAGCTCTGCAACTACAAGAACTAAAAACTAAAAATTCTATAGCTATGGACTGTAAAATCATCAATTTTGCCAACCTATTGAATGAGGTTGGACTTATTATTTATACACAAGTTTTCCCTAAAACTAACTTAATTCACTTTACACTTAAGCAATAAAATACAATTTTTGGTGGCCTACTACCGGCCAAACTACCTGAGCACTGGGTTTAATGTGAGTAGGATCGCCTAGCCATGCTTCATAATTTGAGAAACGAGCATCGTGAAAGTACATCCCACTTAGCCAAATAAATATGCTGGCTAATTGACCAAAATGAGAACTAAATACTTTGCGAGAGATCTCTTCCAAATCATTGGTATGGCTATCAAAATCATGAGCATCAACATGTAAGTTCTAGATCTAGGTGGTAGTATTGGGTCCCTTAGCTAGTGTCTTTGAGAAATGACCGGGTTTAGCCCATTTTTAAAAAGAGGTTTTAACAGGATCCCTCTCCACTATGATCTTTACTTCTTCCGGTGAATGAATGGTCATTGAGTTCTCCTCTTTCTAGACGAGACATGAGAAAAAACCTGCCAAATTTGTTGAAAATAAATAAATAAAATATATTCTATATATAGATTATTAAACTTGTCCCTCTCTTTCCCAGTTTAGAACTGAAGCGACTATGATACGAAAGTCGATTTGAGGCAGGTGCTCAAATTTATTATGACATATCTGATAGGTGGAATCCATATAAAGACCTTCCCAAATATTACTCTATTAGAATCCATATAAGACTATATATTTCTTTTGAAAATCCCAATCGATAAAATAAATTGATAGTTGTTCTTCAAGATCTGCTATATTAATCACCATTTTAACGATCAACCTCTCCCATAATGATATCTATACTACCCAAAATCATCATGATATCAGCTAATTTCATCCTTTTAATCAGTTGAGGAGGAATCTGCAAATTAATAAAACCAGGTGGTCAAATTTTCCATCTCCAGGGGAAAATGTTATCATCTCCTATAAAAAAATTCCTAATTCCCCCTTAGGAGCTTCTACTCTCAGGTAATGTTCTTGTTTTGATAACTCAAAAGTAGGGGAAGGTTTTTTACTAACAAATCAAGATTCAAAATCATTCCATTGTGAATCTTTTCCCTTATTTAAACATTGAACCTCTAAATTCTCATAGGGGCCCCCTGGAATTACTTCTAGGGCCTGTCTAATTATTTTTATAGATTCTTTCATTTCTCCGATCCGAAGAAAATAACAAGCTAACGAATCTCCTTCTTTTTGCCATTGGATTTCCCAATCCAATTCATCATAACATTCATAATGATCCACTTTATGAAGATCCCATTGGATTCTAGAAGCTCGTAGCATGGGTCCTAATAAAATCCAATCTATTGCTTCTTCTCTACTAATAATGCCTACTCCCTCAACTCGTTTCAAAAAGATAGGATTGCGTGTAATAATTCTTTCATATTCTATCACTTTTGGAAAGAAATAATAGTGAAAATCGAAGCATTTATCTACCCAACCGTAGGGTAAATCTATAGTTACTCCTCCAATACGAAAATAATTATGCATCATTCGCATAATTATTTCTGTATTGGAGGAGTAGCTGTAGATTTACCCTACGGTTGGGTAGATAAATGCTTCGATTTTTTCTATTATTTCTTTCCAAAAGTGACAGAATATGAAAAAATTATTACACGCAATCCTATCTTTTTGAAACAAGTTGAGGGAGTAGGCATTATTAGTAGAGAAGAAGCAATAGATTGGAGTTTATCAGAACCCATGCTATGAGCTTCCGAAATCCAATGGGATCTTCGTAAAGTGGATCATTATGAATGTTATGATGAATTGGATTGGGAAATCCAATGGCAAAAAGAAGGAGATTTGTTAGCTCATTATTTTCTTTGAATCAGAGAAATGAAAGAATCTATAAAAGTAATTAGACAGGCCCTAAAAATAATTTCGGGGGGCCCCTATGAGAATTTAGAGGTTTGACATTTAAATAAGGGAAAAGCTTCGCAATGGAACAATTTTGAACCTCGATTTATTAGTAAAAAACCTTCCCCTACTTTTGAGTTATCAAAACAAGAACATTACCTGAGAGTAGAAGCTCCTAAGGGGGAATTAGGAATTTTTTTTAGAGGAGATGATAACATTTTCCCCTGGAGATGGAAAATTTGACCACTTGGTTTTATTAATTTGCAGATTCCTCCTCAACTGGTTAAAAGGATGAAATTAGCCGATATCATGATGATTTTGGGTAGTATAGATATCATTATGGGAGAGGTTGATTGTTAAATGGTGATTAATATAGCAGATCTCGAAGAACAAGCTATCAATTTATTTTATCGATTGGGATTTTCAAAAGAAATATATAGTCTTGGGTACTAATCATACGAAAAAAGAAAAAGAAAATTATGAATTTTCTATAGATATTCTTAGTTATACTTATTATAATGATACGTCGTTCATCATTTTTATTTTAACTATTGCTAGAGCCGGATGATCAAAATTGACATGTCCGGTTCTTTCGGCAGATAGATTCATTCATAAAAATCTACTTATCTCAATAACAAAGAAACCTGACTTGAATGATCCTGTATTAAGGGCTAAATTAGCTAAAGGCATGGGACATAATTATTATGGTGAGCCTGCTTGGCCCAATGATCTCTTATATATTTTTCCAGTAGTCATTTTTGGTACTATTGCATGTACCGTAGGTTTAGCAGTTCTAGAACCATCAATGATTGGTGAACCGGCAAATCCATTTGCAACTCCTTTGGAAATATTACCCGAATGGTATTTTTTCCCTGTATTTCAAATACTTCGTACAGTACCTAATAAATTATTAGGTGTCCTTTTAATGGCTTCAGTACCTGCAGGACTATTGACAATCCCTTTCTTGGAGAATGTTAATCAATTTCAAAATCCATTTCATCATTCAGTAGCTACAACAGTATTCTTAATAGGTACTGCAGTAGCTCTTTGGTTAGGTATTGGAGCAACGTTACCTATCGATGAATCTTTAACTCTAGGTCTTTTCCAATTTAATACAAATTAGAATATCTTAATATAGGAGAGGAGAAAAATCTTTTGTTTATATATATCTAGGGAGTAGTTGTTTTAAGATAAATGGTCTCTCCCTAGATATATGTAAGATGCTTTCTAATATTGTTACAGAATAGTCAAAGAAGAAAGGTAATGAATGGGGAGAAAAAATAGAACTATTATAAATCTAAACCGGATTCCCTAGTGAATCAATTCCAATATTTCACATCAATTCCAATATTTCTTTAACAGATTGTTCCCCAAGATGTTAGAAAAATTGGATTGATTATAGAGAAAGGATGAGTCAATAATCATTAGTTGTCCCTTTAGATATTTTGAATAGGCATTCAAATATTTGTTAAGGGCATATTTGGCATGGTGCTAGAACTCTATTTAGAGATGTTTTTGCTGGTATTGATCCGGATTTGGATTCTCAAGTAGAATTTGGGGCATTCCAAAAACTGGGAGATCCAACTACTAAAAGACAAGTAGTATAATATGATATTGCTCCGCTTGTTAATGCAATATTGAGAATTTGCATCTTAGGAATTAAAATCTTTTTCTTTTGATTCCAATTTTTTATTAAAAAATGTTGTAATTAGTATGAAAGCTATCTCTATTAATTATAAACTACAATCGAATCTATGGAAGCATTGGTTTATACATTCCTTTTGGTATCGACCTTAGGGATCATTTTTTTTGCTATTTTCTTCCTAGAACCCCCCAAAGTTCCCGATAAAGGGGGAAAATAATTTCCTATTTTTCTAATCTTCTTTCTTACTTATAAAAAAAAAAAAAGAAAAAAAAAGATCTTCCCAATCAGGAAGGTCTTTTTTTCAACTAGTTCAAGGTGGAATAATTAGAATTATTTGATTACCATTTTGTTAACGGAATAGATTGAACAATATAATAATGAAGTCAAAGTTTATTAATATTAGCACTGTACTTCAAGTAGGAGATGGCATTTCTCATATTCATGGTCTTGATAAAGTAATGGTAGGGGAATTGGTAGAATTTGTAGATGGTACAGTAGGTATTGCCCTAAATCTAGAATCAGATAATTTTGGAGCTGTATTAATGGGTGATGGCTTGATGATACAAGAGGGTAGTTCTGTGAGAGCAACAGGAAAAATTGCTCAGATACCAGTAAGTGATGCTTATTTGGGTCGAGTTGTAAATGTGCTAGCTCGACCTATTGATGGTAAGGGGAAGATCTCATCTTTCGAATCTCCCACCCCAGGTATTATTTCAAGATGTTCTATATATGAACCTCTTCCAACGGGTCTTATTGCTATTGATTCTATGTTCCCTATAGGACGCGGTCAATGAGAATTGATTATTGGGGATAGGCAGACCGGTAAGATGGCAGTAGCTACAGATACGATTATAAATTAAAAAAGTGCAAGAAATATTAATTATATAAATGTATATGGTATCATATGTATAAGATCTAATATAATGCTTAATCAAGAAGGGAACTTATATCTATTAAGATAATAATGCTATGATATAATTTATTAATAGCTCTTTGATTTATTACCAGGGCAGGTTAACTTATTTATGGATATATTAGATCTTAGAATAAGTTTATATCTATTATATTAATATTAAGCATTACTGATCAAATGCTTAATATCTATTGGCTAATCATCCTCTCAGACCAACTACTAGTCGAAGCCTTGGTAAGCCATTGCCTCACCAACGAGCTAATCAGACGTGAGCCCCTCCTTGCATGGATTCCTCCCTTTTTCTCCTCATCCTACCTCGTAGAGGTACTAAATTCTATGGGGTATTAGCAACCATTTCTAGCTATTGTTCCCCTCCCAAGGGTAGGTTCTTATGCATTACTCACCCATTCGCCACTGGAAACACCACTTCCCATTTGACTTGCATGTGTTAAGCATGTTGCCAGTGTTCATCCTGAGCTAGGATCAAACTCTCAATGAAATTCAGAGTTTCATTACTTATTACTTATAGCTCCCTTCTTCGTGGAAAAAATCAATTTACAAATTATCTATCATCTGTATAATTATCTATTATCTAATCATTTGTATAACATATATACATTATATATGTATATATATCATTATATATGCATATCATATATCTTTATAATGAACTTTATAATGAAAATAATGAATTATTCAATTATGTGGAATTATGAGTTTTTGTCCTCCATTACAGGATAGAATGTTCATTAAAATGTTGATACGTATCAATCTTCTATGATACATTATACTTTATCTTTTCTGGTGGGTATTACATAAATTGCATTTAATATATTATAAATGTGAACCCCCTAGCCTCTTTTTATTCACGATATCGATATAAAAATGAGCGAACAAAAATAAAAAGAGAACTAGGGATAATCATAGACACAATTCTAAAGACTTTGAAGCAAAAGCAATTTGGTAACCCTAGAGTAACAATAAGTTGAAGAACACCATGCATTGATGGATGATGAGGACCCATAATTACCATCATGAGGTCTTTCTCCCTAGAAACCATAATCATAACTCTTCCCTGGTTAAAAAAATAAATGAGAACAAAAGAAAGAATGACTCATCAGGATCCGAAATTTAATAAAACATAATTTCTAAAAATTTTGTTCAAAATTAACGCAGTCCACGAATATCTAATTGATCGATTAAACATTTGTAACGAAGTCTATCTTTCTTTAAAAAATAAATCAAAAGTTGTTTACGTTTACCCACAATTTTCCACAAACCTCTTTGGGACAAGTAGTCTCTTCCGTGCAGGTCCAAATGTTCAGTAATTTTTTGAATTCAACTGGTTAAATAACATGCTTGAGATTCAACAAATCCTCTTTGTTCTCTAGGAATCAAAGAGGGGCCTAGCAACCATAATCATAACTCTTCCCTGGTTAAAAAAATAAATGAGAACAAAAGAAAGAATGACTCATTAGGATCTGAAATTTAATAAAACATAATTTTTGAAAATTTTGTTCAAAATTAACGCAGTCCACGAATATCTAATTGATCGATTAAATGTTTGTAATGAAGTCTATCTTTCTTTAATAGATAAATCAGAAGTCGTTTACGTTTACCCACAATTTTCCACAAACCTCTTTAGGACGAGTAGTCTCTTCCATGCAGGTCCAAATGTTCAGTAATTTTTTGAATTCAACTGGTTAAATAACACACTTGAGATTCAACAAATCCTCTTTGTTCTCTAGGAATCAAAGAGGGGCGAACAGACAAATTTTTTATCATAAAAAAAATATTCCGAAGTTCAATATTATTGATTTAATTTAGAGTAAGAAAAAAGAATGAGATCCATTTCTTTTTGTTCATGGTCTATATATTCCTACGTTTCGATCAAATTTCTCTTCATCATAAATAAAATGCAACTTTCATAGAATAAAGCTACCATACCAGCAAGATTTAATGTCAGAGTTTATCCAATTAAAACGACAATATATAGTCGACCAAGGTGCTAATATCTATCTCAATATATACATATGATACCATATATTGTCAATAATACCATGTGGATTATACATATGATATCTAAGATCATATTTGTTTAGATGACAATAAGGGTATCGGGTTCCTACCAAGGTAACTTGAAATTCCGACCACAAAAAATCCTAGTGAACCTAAAAAGAGGAGACAAGCAAAAAAAAAATTGCTTATTTTTTGAGACCCTTTTATGGGTTCTATCTAGAGCCATTTGGATCGACTATTCATAACAAATTACGTCCTATTTAATTTAATTTGAGAGATTGAACAAATTTTGACTCCCACCTAGAAGTCATTCCCATAAATTGGCTATATTCATAAACTAGCCATATACATAAAAGTATTTCACAAAAATAATATATCTCGATTTTATTATTCTTCTTTTTCCGTGCTATTTATTTGTCTATGCTTTTTTTAGCATGGAAATTTTATCTTTAACTTATTGACTATCCAAATAATACTTGATTGTATCAGTCAAATAAAAATATCAATCTCTCTATTCAAATGTATATATAAGCATATTTTGAAGTAGAAGTAAGAAATTCACACACGGGTCTAATATGTCTTATACATATGATACCATATACATTTATATTTTTGTTATTTATCATATATGAATAAATATAAGTTATATTGTCGCTTATAACGAATCAAAATTATATCCTTATAAGGATATATAACAATTATGCGCTTGTTATATTGTCGCTAAGATATTATATTCATAAGGATTATTATATTGTTCAATCTTGAACGGTTTTTGTCACAACCTTTTTTTGTAGTAGAGGTATTCAACGGTTCCCCCAGTAAATATGTTAGTCTAATAGAGACAATTAAAGGTTTTCAAATGATCCTTTCTAGAGAATTAGATGGTCTACCCGATCTGGAGTTCAAGAAGGTTAACATAGATATTGATAGAATAAACGCTATTAAAATCCGAAAAGGATCATTTATATTAATGCTTAATATATTGTCAATGCTATTAGAATAAGTTTATCTTTATATTTTTAGAATAATTTTATATTAATGTATTAAGAATAATTTTATATTAATAAAGATAATGTATTAAAATAGAGCTATTAAAAGTGAAAGACAATTGATTACTATAAAGCTACCATAAGACTAGTTATCTTTAAGCTTTAAGGATAGTTTATGTATGGATATATTAGAGCCTAATTCGGATTCGATCTGGAGTTTATTTTATGAACCAGGGCCTTGAAGTAATAACTAGAGAAATAGCTCATTTAAATACTTACTTACTCCGTCATCTTGACAAAAATGGCGTTGTAATGATAGGATCTTGGATAGAAATAGATGATATATTAGTAGGTAAATTAATACTGGAAGCAGAAGATGACTCACTAATAAATACTCCCGAAGGAAAATTATTACAAGTTTTATTTGATATTAAGGCACCTATTGGAAAAGAAAATTGTTTTAGAGTTCCTATAGGTGTAAAAGGTTGAGTTATCGATGTTAAATGCTTTCAGGAGTTTGAGGAGGAGGAAGACAATTATCTCGACGATATTGTAGAAAAGCTCATGTATATATTTTACAAAAATGTAAAATACAAGTGGAATATCAAGTCAGCTAGATTATTATTGGCACTTTTGGGTATCATTACTTTTGGATACCGTTGTTTTGGACAGTGCATATGTAGAAAGCCTCTTTTTTTATTTTTCGTACTAAATGAGTTCATTCTATAGTACAGATAGCCACACGTAATGACAGATCAAGGCTGTATTATTAAGAGCTTGTGGTAAAGATAGGTTTCATTCTAATGCTAGAAATAATATTCCAAAGCCTTAGTATGTTCCCCATTACTTGTGTGGATAAGACCTATATTATACAATATATAACTTCGGTCATAGGGGTCAATTTCCGGTCGCTTGGCTTCATAATAATTTTGTAAAGCTTCCGCATATTCCCCTTCGGATTAAGTTGACATTCGTTATGGTCGTTCATTCAATTGAAATGATCTCTGCTTCAAAACCGTACATGAGAATTTCACCTCATACGGCTCCTCCTTTTTTTACAGAATAAGGAAAGTAATCTGGTCTTATCAATATAAAAGCTGGATTATCAAATGCTTAATCCAAGGTGGAATCATTATCTTAACCACAAGGAGGGAGATGCCCAAGGCACAGCTAGTGACTGGAGTGAAGTCGTAAAAAGGTAGCCGTACTGGAAGGTGCGGCTGGACTACCTCCTTTTTAGGGAGAGCTAATGCTTGCTGAGTTCATACACTG
Organism: Thuja plicata; assembly: GCA_018584345.1. Lineage (NCBI taxonomy): Eukaryota > Viridiplantae > Streptophyta > Pinopsida > Cupressales > Cupressaceae > Thuja > Thuja plicata. Next base: position 338,322 of record MU217219.1, on the reverse strand, counting down.
TTATGCTTATGAAAGAGAGTGAGTGACACGAAGATGCATAACCTTATTTTAATCTAATAAGGAATGCTTAATATTCTAATAGCTAAATTAATACCCAGGTCGACTAGACCTCATTCTTGTAAGAGCTATTTACCAATAAATGATAGGGAGGGACTTATTGATGTCACCAAAAATAGAGACTAAAGCAAGTGTCAGATTCAAAGCGGGTGTTAAATATTACAGATTAACTTATTATACTCCGAAGTATCAGACCAAAGATACTGATATCTTGGCAGCATTTTGAGTCACTCCTCAACCTGGAGTGCCCCCCGAAGAAGCAGGAGTAGCAGTAGCTGCCGAATCTTCCACTGGTATGTGGACCACTGTTTGGACCGATGGACTTACCAGTCTTGATCGCTACAAGGGGCAATGCTATGATATTGAACCCGTTCCTGGAGAGGAAAATCAATTTATTGCCTATGTAGCTTACCCTTTAGATCTTTTTGAAGAAGCCTCTATGACTAACCTATTTACTTCTATTGTAGGTAATGTATTTGGATTCAAAGCTTTATGGGATCTATGTCTGGAAGATTTACGAATTCCTCCTGCTTATTCAAAAACTTTTCAAGGCCCACCACATGGTATTCAAGTAGAAAGAGATAAATTAAACAAATATGGTTGTCCTTTGTTGGGATGTACTATAAAACCAAAATTGGGTCTATCTGCCAAGAATTATGGTAGATCGGTTTGTGAATGTCTCCATGGTGGACTTGATTTTACCAAGGATGATGAAAACGTGAATTCCCAACCATTTATGCGCTGGAGAGATCGTTTCTGCTTTTGTGAACAAATGGATTGATTTTGAAATAATCGAATTCACTTGGAACTCGAGCAAAGAGTAACTATTTAGTTTTATCACTTGGGAAGGAAAACCGTTGGGAAACATTATTAGAGAGTAAAAAACATTTTTTTGCATAATGATACAATGATACATAGCATAATGATACATAATCACTTTCCATTTGGTATAGTTACTTGAGCCTGATGAAAGGAAACTTTCATGTCCGATTCTGAGGGGGGGGATTGGAAAAACCTATCCAAATGTTTGTATTACTAGGCCCACAGCTAACAAGCCATCTTTATTGTGATTTCATAGAAAACTTCATAAATATGAGCATAAATCTTGGGCAAAAGATATTTCTTTTTATCTCTCTTGGGATTTTGTGCTATTTCAAGAGCGAGAAATTGCCACTAGAGGAAAAGCTATTAGAGAAAAATTAGCTGGTCTAAATCTGCAAATGCTTATAGATCATTCATATATAGAATGGAAGGAAATAGATAGAAAATATCTACATTATTCTCAGAGGAGGTAGAAACAGTCTTTTTGAATAAAGATTGTCTTTACAAAGAACTATATCATAAAATGAAGAAAAAACTTTTTTCACTTCGAATAAGAAAGGATCGTTTGGTTAGACAGATGATACCCCAAATTAGGCTTATTTATAGATGGAACACAAAAAGAGTATTAAAAAGGAAAAGGTATTTTAAATCATACTAAGGAACTAATGATCATAGAAGGATGATCCCTATAGAAAGATAGATGATGCCTCTCCTACTATACCATCTAACTAGGTAATTTTGCAGATAAAAGATTCAACCATACCACGATCCTACATACCGCAGTAATTTCAAGCATCCTACTGTACCATCCCTGCTCTTTTTAATCAATATCATTAGTAGGCCTAGACTAATTCTTTTGAATCTTACTTAAAAACTATAATGCATTAATAATAGCATTAGTATGTTCCCCGTGTAAGAAATTCACACACGGGTCTAATATGTCTTATACATATGATACCATATACATTTATATTTTTTTATTTATCATATATGAATAAATATAAGTTATATTGTCACTTATAAGGAATCAAAATTATATCCTTATAAGGATATATAACAATTATGCGCTTATTATATTGTCGCTAAGATATTATATTCATAAGGATTATTATATTGTTCAATCTTGAACAGTTTTTGTCACAACCCTTTTTTGTAGAAGAGGTATTCAATGGTTCCCCCGGTAAATATGTTAGTCTAATAGAGACAATTAAAGGTTTTCAAATGATCCTTTCTGGAGAATTAGATGGTCTACCCGATCTGGAGTTCAAGAAGGTTAACATAGATATTGATAGAATAAATGCTATTAAAATCTGAAAAGGATCATTTATATTAATGCTTAATATATTTTCAACACTATTAGAATAAGTTTATCTTTATAATATTCATAATATTCATAAGGATTATTATATTTTTCAATCTTCAACGGTTTTTGTCACAACCCTTTTTTGTAGCAGAGGTATTCACCGGTTCCCCCGGTAAATATGTTAGTCTAATAGAGACAATTAAAGGTTTTCAAATGATCCTTTCCAGAGAATTAGATGGTCTACCCGATCTGGAGTTCAAGAAGGTTAACATAGATATTGATAGAATAAATGCTATTAAAATCTGAAAAGGATCATTTATATTAATGCTTAATATATTGTCAAACCTATCCAAAAAATTTTGGTGATACAACTCATGCTGCTTCAATAACTAAGATACTAAATCTAGAGCTACTTGACCCTCCAATCCAGTTCTGACAATACACTTCTTAGGTTGAACAAGTGGAAAGATCATGGTATCCTCTGTTTTACCATAGCTGCTAGCATGATATTGATCAAACCATACCTAATGAACATCAAGACTCTATTGATTGCACCATTCTTTTTGAAAATACCAACAAAAAAAAAGAACTCATTGTACCGTTATGGTGTGATAAACAATGGAGGAAGCGAAGAATCCCTTGTCCTTATTTAATTCTTAGAATGTCCAGAGAAGGTATTCTCTATAAAAATGACAACAATTTTGCTTTTTTGAATGACCCTAGTTCAAAAATGATAAAATATGGGAGTATTCTCAGGGGTTATTTGATTGAAAAAGAAAGGAATTTTCTTGAAAATCAATTAGACGTAGGGCCCAAATTCAAAATAAAAAAGGCTTATGCTTCTCTTATTTCAGTAATAACAAATAAGATCATTATAAATATGATTCAAATTAGCTTGCTAAAATACCCTTTTTTCAATATGGCAAGTTCTCCATTTTTGTTTCCTAACAAATTAGGTCACACTATTTCTTTTTTTTTGAATGATCAAAGTAAATTACTTAGTAAGGTTAGATGATGAAAGATAGATGATGCCTCTCCTACTGTACCCATAAGATAAAGGTTAGTTAAAAACCCTATTAAGCATACTAACGATATTGATTAAAGTAAAACTATAAGCATTATTATCTTTATTGCTATTTCGAGGAATGTATTTGTATTATAAGTTTATTAAGCATTGGAAAATTATTAGATTAAGCATTATATTAGTTTATATCTTATTTTGTTTTCAAGGATTAGACTGATCTATCTAATTGGATTAATCAAAGATCCATGGATATCAAAAGATTGTTTTTCATCGTAACTAAATGTTCAACTACTAGAATAGCAAAAGTTGGAGTCAAATAGCTAGATAACAGTGACTTTGGTTTACTTTAGTTACAGTGATTTTGTTTAAGCTTGGTGAAATTTGATTTCCTCTAGGATCGCAATCAGTAGAAATAGGGAACGAAGTAATTAGAAATATTTTTGAATTCAATATTAAGATTTTTCAATCTTATCTTTCTATAGGGATCATCTATCAAGTGAATAGGTATTTAATATTTAAGGTTGTTCACCTGAAGTTAATAGGAAAGAACTATAAAGAAACTA
>MU217219.1:273221-330128 GCA_018584345.1 Thuja plicata | reverse complement strand
TTTGAAATAGAGACAATGATTGTCTCTATTTCTCTTTATTTAAGAGGCTTATGACTTACAAAAACATTGTTATTGGTTAAGTTTAACTATTTAATTATTCTTTTTTTATTCTATTATTTCAATAAATAAAAATAAAAAAGCACACACTGAGATCTTCTTTATTGTGTGTGCAAAAAAGAAAGCAAGCAAGAAAAAAAAGCAAGCGAGCAATCCGATTTATTGGAGTAATTAAATATAAACTATATTATATCTAATAGTGTTGACAATTGATTACCCGATCTAAGATAATGCTTAATCTACTAATTTGACCCTACGTGAAATGGAACAAAAAGCTGCCAAATTAGCCCATTTTTTGCGCATATCCATTGAAGGATTTTGAAATGAGGGGGGAAGACCATATAGTCAGTTTATGTTCCACCAACATGAAATGTTACTTATGGAACTATAATATTCTTTGGCAGTTAGCAAACACTCAATATTATTCTTTGTCTACTAGAAAGGCACAAAAGGTTCAATAAATACGGATATAACATCTCAAAAGAATACAACGAAGTAAATGACTATAGTAATCCAGGAAATACAAAAGTAATACGGATAAAGTTAGAGTTATATCAGATAGATATTGATAGAATTAGATGGTCTACCCGATCTGGAGTTCTCTTCTCTATTAAAAAGAATGAGAGTGATAATCTTTTTTTTATCCATTTTTATTATTTTATTAACATGCTCATTTTTTATTGATATCTTGAAATATCATTTTTTTTTAATCACAAATTCAATTCAAAATTTATTGGTTAATGTAAGCTTATCCGTGTACTTATGCATTATTTAACTGGGAATCGATTTGATGCAAAAAATTTTACTTTTGTGCTTTGGTTTGGGTGGCATGGTTTGGCTACTCAGGAATATTTCGATGGCCTATTATAAAATGGTATCAATAGAATATATGTTCTGAGTGACTGTGTGCACCAATTGGCAATATAAGCTAAGAAAGTCTAGGGAAAGTTATTTTTTGAACTCTGTTATGTTGATCTAAATCTAAATAGAAAATGCAGAATATAAAAAGAAAAAAACCTTTGCCTATTTAAGTTACAAATTATTTTATTTAAATAGAAAATGTAAATCTGTAAATAGTTACAAAATGATTTCATTCTTTTTTTGATGAGGTTTTGAAAGAGTATGAGAACAAGATCTTCCGAGGAATAATGATATAGTTTCGTTGAATTTCTTGATTCTTTGGGAATGGGAAGTTCTTACAATTTTGCTTATGGATGAGGATAGGAAAGGGATATAACTCACTAGTAGAGTGTCACCTTGACGTGGTGAAAGTCATCAGTTCAAAACTGATTATCCCTAGTTCTCTTTTTATTTATGTTCGCTCTTTTTTATATCGATATCATGAATAAAATGAGGCTAGGGGGTTCACATTTATAATATATTAAATGCAATTTATGTAATACCCACTAGAAAAGATAAAGTATAACATATCATAGAAGATTGATATGTATCAACGTTTTAATGAACATTCTATCTTGTAATGGAGGAAAAAAACTCATAATTCCACATAATTAAATAATTCATTATTATCATTATAAAGTTCATTATAAAGATATATGATATACATATATAATGATATATATGTATATACATATATAATGTATATATGTTATATAGATGATTAGATAATAGATAATTATACAGATGATAGATAATTCATAAATTGACTTCGTCCACGAAGAAGGGAGCTATAAGTAATAAGTAATGAAACTTTGAATTTCATTGAGAGTTTGATCCTGGCTTAGGATGAACGCTGGCGGCATGCTTAACACATGCAAGTCGAACGGGAAGTGGTGTTTCCAGTGGTGAATGAGTGAGTAATGCGTAAGAACCTACCCTTGGGAGGGGAACAACAGCTGGAAACGGTTGCTAATACCCCATAGAATTTAGTACCTCTACGAGGTAGGCTGAGGAGAAAAAGGGAGGAATCTTCCCAAGGAGGGGCTCATGTCTGATTAGCTAGTTGGTGAGGAAATGGCTTACCAAGGCTCTGATCAGTAGTTGGTCTGAGAGGATGATCAGCCACACTGGGACTGAGACATGGCCCATATTCCTATGGGAGGTAGCAATGAGGAATTTTCTGCAATGGGAAAAATCCTGACGGAGAAATGCCATGTGAAGGAAGAAGGCTCACGAGTTGTAAAATTCTTTTCTCAGAGAAGAATAAATGACGGTATCTGAGGAATAAGAATTGGCTAACTCTGTGCCAGCAGCTGTGGTAAATCAGAGGATGCAAGTGTTATCCAGAATTATTGGGCATAAAGTGTCTATAGGTGGCTTTTCAAGTCCATCGTCGAATCCCAGGGCTCAACCTTGGAATAATCAATTAATAAAATATTAATAAAGATAATGATTTTGGAGAAGCTTAGGAATCGCAGCAAGGTTATCTCGATTACTAATAGGGGAACACTATAAGTTAGCAAGACATAAACCATCTATTGGAATCTATAAAAATATAACTTATCTAATAAATTCGATCAAAAAAGGTTAGTTGCTTTTTCGTACTAAACGAATTCATTCTATACCTAGTGTGTTAACATACAATTGGAAATGTCTTGACTTTTTTGGAGCAGATTCAATTCAAATAGCATTGATTTAAAACACCTTTTCCTTTTTTATACTCTTTTAAAAACCTAAGGACCTAATCATTTGAATCTTACTTATTAAATTTGAATGAATCAAATTAGATATCATACTAAGGTAAAGGAACCCTTGTTATGAAGAGAAAGATAAGTAACTCACATTTGATTTGATGGTCAAAGGCAGATTCAAAGCTGAACAGTGAAATTTTTTTTCTAAAAAAGAAAATTTCTATTTCAAATGCCTCCTACGTTATCCGAAAGATGCGAAAGCATTAACATAATTTGATAAAGTCATTCATTCTAAATGCTACATGAAAAAAGAACATAAGCCAGATGATGGAATAAAAAAACCTAGGATGTACAGAATAAGGACATAAGGAAATGAAAGTATGCCCTTCATCTTAAATCTATATATAAAATATATTGATAATAATATTTATTCACATCCAGAAAGCTGTATGCCCTGAGAGAGGCTTGTACAGTTTGGGAAGGGATTTTGACAAGAAAAATTAAAGGTCTACTTCAACGACAAAATGAAAACAACAATTTTCAATTTTTTTAAGTGATAACATATTTTTGCATAAGTCAAGTATTTATGAATAAAGACAAGAGTATTTTACCAAACTTCTTTTCTTCTTATTTACAAGATATTTTTTTTTTCATTTTTCATCAATCTAATCTTATTATTTATAAATTATTTGGGTTTTTATTGCCGATCGAATTGTGAAATGAAGTCAGATCTATTGATCCATATCATATATATCCTATATATAATATTAAGAATAACTCTTCGGTCGATAAGAATTAAAGATAATAATAGTTATAGTTTTACATTATGCATTTTATTTTGGGTGAGATCCGTTACTACTTGCACTATGTTACAATGACCTCGAGAAGAGAAAAGGCCTGACATGTCAAAAGAATAAGACAAGAAAGGAGGTATAGAAGAATTAGCCTCGAGAAGAGAGCCAGAGGGAGAAAAGAAGAAATTTGATCCCCTAGGGATCGAGGCTACATGCCTCATCAATGTAAAATCACCTCTCTATCCCTAATACACCAGGTGTTCAATGCTGGGGTGGTGCCTTGGAAAGACCACCTATCAGAATCATCTTGTGAGCTGATGTGCCCTATTGGGGTTACCTACTTTTCTAACACCCTTATTAACTGCCTGAAAATGACCGGACGGCTCTGGGGAACCTGGATGCGGATCATCCAAAGAATGCAAAAAAATTGTGGATCCAGAACTCTGGGATCTGGGAGCTTACACTCAAAGAATAATGAATACAAAATATGCTTAGCAGGTGAAAAAAATCTCCAAACTCCAGAGGACCTTACTGCTCCTTACTATTTTTGAATGCTTCCAAAACTTGGCTTATGCCCTCTTCATCTATATCTTTGATGATGTCCCATTGGCCAAGGATAACCTCTAACTTCTCCTCAACTTCTACGACCCTATCCCAGAATTCACTTACCATTTTCATGGCATCATGTGCCTAGATCATCATCTTGGATAACCTTGATAATCTTCCCCTGTCAAATTCTTTGGCAGAATGATACATGGACCCCATCCATTCATCATATTTGTAGAGGACATAGTCCTCTGGGGTACATGTCCCGGTGGTGAAGGGGTTGACTTGCGACAGCCCTACAACAAATGCCTGGAATAGGCCCAAAGGATATCGAGCCACGGTCACCTTCTCTTTTAAGGCCTTAACCAGTTCCTTGCATACCTCAATTTTGAGGCCATGTCTAGAGTACTGAGCCTGGAGGGGATCATATGATTCATTTCCCAAAATTCCCGCCTCTGTGACAGTTTCTTCTCCGGCGTTGAAAACTTCCTCCAACCCGGCCTTGCATTTTTTTGTATTTCTCCAAGTCCTATTACCATACAATAGCGTAGGCATTCATCTAATTAAGGATAATATTGATCTTATATAGATCCAAGAGTGACACCACTAAAAATTTCCTTATGGAAGCTATCTTCTCGGAGACCCACTCGTCCACAGCCTGAGCCTTCTTCTTGATGGCCCTTAAAGAATCAATATCACCCTATGCAAGTGGCAATCTAGAGGTATAATTTTTCTGGCAAACCTCGGCCAGGGGCTATGTAAGTTCTGCCAGAAGTGTGAGGAGATTTTTATTGGTTTGTCTTTCCTCCTTTAACTTCATGGTCTGTTAATTATATCGGGCCTCTATTACTTTGGTGGCCTCCTTTAGCAGGTCCAACTCACCCTGCCTATCTCTTCTTCACAGTGCCACCTCTGTAACAACATAATCTTTGGGCCTTATAGCTGTTGCATTCGTATCTAGGGGAGGTGTTGCAATTTTTGCAACTATACTTTCTATTGGGCCAGTCCAGAGGGTATGGACCATCTGAGCCTTCTTAGGCTTCTTTGCCTCGGCATTTCGGGCCATCATTTCAGCCAGGGAGAGTGGGAAATTAGTTGCTACCGCTGAGACTTTTCTCTTCCTTGATTCTGCCATCCATTGGGGTGGCTGGGGCAGCTTCATTGTTAAGACCTGGGCATCTAGATTCCTTTTAGAATCTGGCGGTGTATTCCTGGGATCAACATTGTGATCGGGCTCTTTTTATTTTTCCTATTCCTACTCCTTTTCCTTCTCTTCGGAGGCCTTAGTGTTTTCTGCCAAGTTGGCATTCTCTTACATGATGTCTGGGGCTTCTTCTCCGTCGATGTCAAGATCACTTGCATTTTTGGGGATCTCCCCATCCTTCTTAGCTTTGGGTGAATCAACATTTATATCTTCAAGGGTTCTGCCCTCATCTTGCTATTGTTGTTGCATTTGTTTCTTTTGTTCATTGGCCTCATTTGCTTGAATATATTCCATTGTTGGAACATTTTGTGGAGGCAGGTGAGGTTTTTGGCTAGAGTTCAGCAATGCAGCCATAGAAACTATCTCACCAAATATACTCTGGGGCATTTGGTCACCTGGAGTTACCAAAGGCACAAAGAGCGTGAAAATTAGGGGTACAGTTGTTCTCATGGGTCTGATTTCCTAAACCATCAGTTTCTCATCTATCATTTGACTTGGTGTATCCTCAGTTTTTTGGACTGGTGTCTTCTCCCGCTTGGGATCTCTTTGTATTTCCTCCTGGAATTCCTTGTCTGTGGCAGCTTCTTCTTCTAGTACTTCCTTTTCTGCAGGGATCTCTTCTCTATCTTGAGCGGCGATCTCATCCATCACGTGATCTATATCCTCATGCAAATTCATGAGTTCATTTGTGCCAAAGACATCAAAAAAATTATCATGTGGGGTAGAGTTGTCTAAAATGTTCTCAAGTTTGGAGGAATCCAAAATTACATCTATCAATAGTAGGTCAGGCATATCGGGGCCTATGTCTGTGCTTGGGGTGGGAATCACCTTCTACTTCTTCTTCCTTTGTAGTGGGACCTTGGTATCTAAAACACTTGTAGAATCCACCTTAGTGAAAGTATTTATGCTCATCATTGTGGCCAATGACAAGGATCCTGTTGGGCAAGCAGATGCTACTGGAGTTGCGAGGAGGCCCTGTGAAAGTTGTGTGCTAATCTGTTGGCTTTCTAGCCTCGCCAACTCAATTTGTTTTTGTAGCTATACCATTATGGGGGCTGGACCTAGAGGAGGTACCTTGGCTGGGATATCTTCTTTCTCTTTCCCCTTTCTTGTGCTGGGCCCAGCGGTGGTAGCAGGTCTTTGAACAATTGGTCCCTTTTGGGTGCTCTTGGGACACACCCAGGAAAAATAATTATGACTGGCCTCAAAAATGGGATGGCATACTCCCTCGATTGTTAAATCTTCTTGGGTGGCCCAATAAACTAGAGGGAGATCCAACTTATCTAACGCCTCCCCTTTATATGATGGTACCTCTAGTAGACCGTCATCTAAGAAACCCTTCAATAAATTTCAAAGGTCAAGTACTTTCATCAGTCCTTTGGACATCCATGAATGTTGGCAGGCCTAGAGATCAAAAATGTCTTGGCAATCTGCCCAAAAATGTTCAATGTCCGCTATATGTGGTGGGGAGGCTTGGGGAAGTGCCAAAGCTATCTTTCCAAGCAGATCAAAACCTTTTCTGGTGTGGTCAAATTTGACCAGCCCTAGACTCTTTAACTCATTATCTGCCTCCTTTGCTGCAGCCAGACTGCAAGTATAGTTCCTACAAAAGACTAGGATCATAAGATAGGGTTTCCCAGAGAAGCCAGTCAATTGAATATACATTGGCTACTGGAATTGAATGAAATAATTTCCATAGGTTCTCACCAAGTTCATCGCCTCTTGCAATAACCGATATCTAGAATCCTGAGTAAGTGTCAAAATGTTTTGGTAAATGAAAGCATCATTTACCCTACAAAAATTTGGGAAATAGAGCTCCCACTAGATCTGGGGATGATGATCCCATGATGTCAACCAGCCTGACCCATTCCCAAGAATTCCCATTTCTTGTAAACCTAGAAAAGTTGGTCTTTGTTGGGCTAGTGCCCATAGCACATAAGATGTCATGTAGAACTTTGAATTCTAGAGAATGCCTTTCAATTGTGAGTCCACATGGTTGGCTATGATAGCTACCCAATTGAAGGTCTGGTTGTGGGTGGTGATACAAAAGAGAAATTAGTACATCTATGCCAAGAAATCCTTGGGCATGAGGTTGTCTGAAGATCTGGCACAAAAATATAATGCCCGCCTAAATGGGCTCTTTGAAATCCCCGCAGGGAATCTCCAACTTCATCTTTTTATGGTCCCTCTTTGGGGACTTCAGCCACTAAGAGTTGAGACATTTCCGGGAAAGGAGAAAAGCTCCTTCAAACTCCTCCAATGACTTGGCCTAGGTGAGAACAATGGATCCCTTTAATTGAGGGGTCCTCAGCCCTGAAGTGAAAGTTGCTACATCCAGATTGATGATTGTTGCTGGATAATAGAATGGTCGGGGATCGACGAGAAAAATAGTCTGAGTAGGTGCATTGTAGAGTGTCGCTAGCTGGAGTATTAGCTCTGGTGATTGCACCGAGCAAGGGAAATTTGAAACCTTAATGATTCTAGGGGCAGCTAAGTGGATAGCCATATTATCTCCATCAGCATTCAATTTGTATATGGCCTGAAATAGGCCCTGCATTTAAGCCCAAAGTCAGAGCTCTATGTCTATTATTTCTTGCACTTTGGAGTCCACCTTGGACCCCATGAGAATGCCCTCCTTCAGGTATTTGGAGGTCAGTGGCAGCTTAGCCAACATCTTTTCAGCCTTGGATTTTGTGGCCTCCTGAGTGGAGGTAGTAGGTAGCTCCGGGCTATCAGAAGGAGTGATCACTTCAGACATCTTGATAAAAAAAATTTGCAACCTGCAAGACTGAAGAACCATCAATACATGATAAAATAATAATAAATTTATGGATTCTAGGGAAATCATCACCATTTTTCACCTGTTCAAAAAGTGTTAGCAAACATCAAAATCCTTGAATATTAAGGTAAACATGAGTGAGATTCTGGTAAACACCCGGAACTCTGGGGCATTGAACTTAATGACAAAGATGGAATGATGAACTGAGGGGCCTCTTAGCACCCAGAGTCTAGAAGAGTTAGCCATTGTTGATGTGACCAGTAGGAATCCATACTGGGCTAACATGGGTCATCACATGGCCACGTGACAGGCCGTGTAATGGCATTAATGGTGACAAGTGGGCTAGCACAGGGGAAATTAAATGCCAGATGGGATGGGATTTGAATGCCCACTCATCGGAAATTGATCCCATCATTAAGATGATACGACAGAGGAGAGAGAAAGCCACCATGGCTCAAACTAGTGAGGTGTCAAGTTTGAACCATGGTGAATACCTCTCGATGAGCTTGACAGAGTGGTTTGAAACATGATGGAGCGCAACAGGCTTGATAGAATGGAAGGATATACATGAAATATATACATCTAAAGCATAGGGTTGAAGCTTTGTGAGGGTTGACATTTTTCTTGCAAAATGTAGGGATGGTTATGAAGGGTATAACATGCTCCTTGAATCACATTTCATGCATGTGTACACACATAATGATTTAATACAATCCCTCTTTTGGATGGCCAAGGAGACAATAATTTCCTTGTGTTCATATTTTAATTGGATCCCTTAATAGCAACAATGATTTCCTTATGAATTGATCTTCATTTCCTTGACCCATTTAGAGACAATGTTTTCATTAGGCCTGATCATATTTTGGATTCCTTAACAAAGATAATGCTTTCCTTAAGGAATAATCCTCTTTGATGGGTTTACTAGCATAACACAACTTACTAGACTATCAATGACATCTTTTTCAGTGCTTACTCTTTGCATGATCTATAGTAAGGAAATACCTTACTAGGATAGTGGTCATGCCTTTCTCTTTCTTCTCTCTTTTGTCTCTCTTTTGAGTGATGCCTCTTTTATCTTGGCTTTGGATTTGATGAGGACTTAAGTCACTTGGGGGATGTATGTTTCTTTTTGTCCATAACCTTGATAAGATCATTCCTATGCATTGATCTACTCTACCATGAGAATGACCATGTATCATACTCCTGCTAAAATTGGGGCTAAATATACCATCCAAAATAGTTAGCACCCATAATTGGATTATTTCTTAGGACCTATTAGACCCAATTTTGGTGATTTTGAGATTTGCATACTCATTATGCCTGATCTTCACAACTTGTTATTTTTCCTCCCACATCTTTTCAGCCATCCTGACCTCTGTCAAATTTTTGCTCATTCTCTAGGGTACATTATGCCAAAAACCATTTCCCGATGGGATAGAATGTGTTTGACATTATGTCCCCAGGGGTCTTGACCAAAATTTGGCTTGAGGCCCTATGTTGGGGTGTTAATGGGAAATTTTATCCCCTGGTCAGCTTGGATTATTTTTAAATCCTAAAATGATGGATTGAGTATAAAAACCCCTATCTCACCTTTATTAGTGTTTAAAGGAATTGAGATGGGGGGTGAAATAGTGTAAGCACAAATCTGAAACACTTATCAATAGATTCCACAGTAACCAACATGCAAAAGAAAATACTACAAGAAATTAGCAAATTAAAAATTCACACAAAGTCAACTCAAGACACAAGATTTTTCTCATGGAAACCCTTGTTAGAGGGACAAAAAAAAATGTGGGAATGATACCCACAAATTTCACTAGTGTACCACTAAAGTATTCCATGATAGGAGAAATTAAAAAACACCTTGATAAGGGTATACATGGTTAAGAGTATCTTTAGCCCAGTTAGGAGATAATACAAGTCCTGTTAAGAACTTCCCTATTAAGGGATTACAAACTCCTTCTGAGAATCACCTTGTTAGAGGATTTATACTTCTGATCCTATTCAGGCTGGGAATTGTCACCCTAAATCAGGTATTAAGGCTTCATGGCAATTCTATCTGACAATGGAAACTTCCTCTAGCTGTGGGTGAACTATGGATGAGGAAGAGTCTTTGGATTCTAGGCCGGTTCCTATTTGATATGGAATATCACCTCCCGATTTGTAAATTAATGGGAAAAGGGAAGAAGGATTTAAAATTGAATGGGAAAATGGGGTGATACACCAAAACTTGCTTCAGATCTATCAGGATCTTCAAACTGACATTCACAATGACAAGATCACTGAGATTCATTTATCATTCTTTATTCAACATAAAGGTTGAATAGCATTCAACTATTAGGGTTTAAACCACAAACAGTAAAACTGACAACAAACTAACATATTCTATAAAAAGGCCTAATTTTTTACAGTATAGGAAAGGATTCCAAAAACAATTCACTTTACCAGATCATTCAAAAATATGAAACATTTAATGTAGAAAAGAAGAATAGGAATGGATTTGATACTCAGAAAAATAATGTAATCAGAAGCCTGCTCTATTATCCTTCAAAACTTGTAAAATGGTTACAAAAACATGTAAAAAGGTCTATAGGAACTAATGATTCACTAAAAGAGCCTTCTCTCTAGATTCTAAACTCAAATGGATACAAAATGCATAAAAAAGGTCTACCAGAACAAATAGTTCACTGAAAGCACCTCTTTACCAAATTTTAAACCTCTTTAACAATGAAGTAGAAGGTCCTCTAAATAGCCCACATGGCTTATTTCAAAAAATAATTCCCCCCCAAAAAAACTCTCCTCCAAACATAAAAGATCATCCTATTTTTAAGGCCCAAAAGATGCCTATAATGTAGCCTTCAACAACTAACCCTCCAAAAGGCATATTCCTAAATTTGAGGCATAATTAGTGCCTAAAATCTAGCCCCTAAAGGCCCATTCTGAAAATGAGATACCCCTAAAGTTGGCTTTTTAAAATATTTTCATCTTTTTTACATAATGTACCACCTTCATTACAAAATACATTACAAAAATCCATCAAAATGAATAACTCTAAATGCATAATTCTACCCACATTTGTCCTATGACTTAGCCAACACCATAGTATAAAATGCATCACCCAAACCTGACACCATATAACATAAAGCCCTAACTCTTATCAAACCCGATGCTAGAGCTAAATGCTTAACTCTACCTTAGCCAAGGTCAACATAACCATACAATATCACACTTCCATGGCATGTGATGAGGCTGTCGTGGCATGTAAAGAGGGGTTGCTGTGCACTGCAGTTTGACAAGTCATTAACTCCTTTTGTCAGGAGTATTTCAAAGCTTACTACATTTCAACGTAGGCATTTTGAAGGTTTCATTTGCATCTTACAGTTTGTATTGGGAGAAGAATGAGGGTTTCCAAACCCTATTATTTTGTCATGTCGCCATGTCTACAATTATGCATTCTTTCTTGGACACTCTACAAACTAAAGTTATCATCTTGTGGATTCAGGGCTTGGGTTGTGTCGCATGTAGATTTTATGCCAAAACACATGGCATTCTGCATCTCTCTGCCTATTGAAGACCAACACATTTTCCTTAATTGAGCTTGAGCTCCACCTTTCTGAAACTCAAACTATATATAAAACATGGGTTCTAACTATTATTTGGGGTTTAAAATGCCATGACATATGGTGTTTCACATTTGCATAGACTCTGTCTCCATCATGGAACTTGGGCTCTCACCACCAGCTTGAAAAATGCCATGAAATGGCACTATTATGTGTTGTTGCTAGAATCTTGGGCCCTATTTGATAATGGAGTACATGTTCCAATTGCTATTTCACTCTTTTAGCAAATAGAGAGCATGGGGTTTCATTGGTTTCAACTCTCTGTAGCTCGGGCTCTAACAGTTGGTACTTGTAACTTGAATATAAGTTACTCTCACCTTTGTCACTCTATAGTTTTCACATATTTGAATATGCAGTTTACATTCCATATTTCAAAATGCTGCTCTGTAGAAATTTGTATGTTAGTCTTTTGTAGACTATATTTGGATGAATGACAACAAAACTGAAACACCCACATGGATTTTACTGTACATCTAGAAGTGAACACAAAACATCTACAAGTTGTCATTTTGTTTGATAAATAAATGAGCTCCATTCTATCTTTTGTCAATTCCATTTCAATATCTACCTTGAATTGGCCTCCATACTGCTGTTTAGTAATTCCTCCATTGCTATCTATTATTTCCATGATTTCTTGCCAGAATGTTGTCATAAGAAATAGATAAAAGTTGTCTGCTGTGATTTCAAATTTTATCTTGTGATGATGTATTACTGCTTCCTTGAGCTTAAATACCCTCTATTTGTACTAGACTATATTTAAAAAAAAACCAGCATATAGAACAACAGAAACCATGTTTATATCTATATTGTGCTGGTTGTATGCCATTTTTCATGCTTCCAAGACTAAAAGCCCTCAACAAACAGATGTGACCATTATATGAATCTTTTGTAAAAATCTCTTTACTTTATCTGCTTCCTCTTTCTTATCAATTGGAAGGACAAATGGATCCTGATAAGCTAGGGCAGCAGCTATTGTCAATGTTGGCTCTAGATACTGGAAAATAGCCCCATCAGAAACATTTTCCCAACCTTTGGATCCAAAGGTAATTTTGGTAGATGACACCCTAATGCAGTCAGTTCTTCCCTCTCATCCAGAGAATATATTGTTAATTGAATAACCTGGGCATGCATATTAAAATAAACAACAACATTGTATTCCCCTTTTGTATATGCTCATCTCTTATCTGTTTGGCAACTTCAAACAACAACACTGATTATCCCTTTT
Source organism: Thuja plicata (assembly GCA_018584345.1). Classification (NCBI taxonomy): domain Eukaryota; kingdom Viridiplantae; phylum Streptophyta; class Pinopsida; order Cupressales; family Cupressaceae; genus Thuja; species Thuja plicata. The sequence continues at coordinate 317,312 of MU217219.1, read as the reverse complement.
ATTCTTTTCATGTGCTCTGCATTTGGCATTAGATCACACTAATACATATTTCTATGTCCCTAAACAGCATTGCCATTTGATTTTCCTTTAAATATGCACTATTTAAAATTGCATCTTCATATGCATAATGTGATCTTTTGACTGCACTGAATCTTGCCCATCTTTTTGCATATCAGTATCCATAGTGTTTGAAATCTGCATCTGAACATTTCTTTCTTTCCTATACATTGAACATCTAGCATTCTTTCATTCTTTAATAATGCATATTTGTGAAGTTCGAGTACGGGCTCATGACACTTACTGCATCTTTTCAAATATAGCACAATATTTTCATAAAGATATATTTGTTTGATGTTATTATCTTGTTAATATAGATGCATACCTTTCTATTACATTGATATCATTAGTTAATATACAGTTCAGGGAGTTTAACTGATGCATGGTGTCTTTTAGGCTTTTATGTATTGCTTAGATCCAATTGGATCTAAAATATTTTCCACCATGATGTTGTAGGAAATAGGAACAACAAAAGACCTAGGATGGAGGATAGATAGAGACAAGACTAAGACAATCAAGACATGACTTTAGATGACGTAGATGACCAAATCTAGAGACTAGAAGACCTCTTAAAGGAAATACATAGACCCTTAGAATTCATCATGCTTCTCTTTTACTTTCTATTTTGCATATATATTCTGAGTTTCAGTATACAAGATGTGACCTTGAAGGAACACTTGTCTATTACATTTAGTATGAATGCATAATGTAATGATCATTTATGAATATGAAAGTGTGAATTTGATCAAAACTTAGAGTACAAATAAAATCTGATAATATGAATGTAATATTAATGTATTCATCTCTATTGGCTGAATAGTAATGTCTAAAAGATGTATCTTTATGCAAATTTTACTTTTTCTGATTATTATCCCGCATGTAAAATTTTGGGTAACAATTCTGGCGACCTCTGATGGATGTCTACCTACTTGACATTGGGACTAGTAGCCTAAACAGTCCATTGTGCATTGAGTTTTTTAATCACCTATGGAAACCCTAAACCTAGTCCGTGGATATAAAAAAACCCTTCCCCAATGATTGCGGGTATTTTTATGATTTGTGGTATTGAAAAAAAAAAACTTCATTATCACCAATTGTAAATTTATTTTTTATCATTGAGGAATGATTTCTTTATGTTTGTAGATTAGGATAGCAAACTTGGAAGACCTTGCAAACTTGAAGACTTATTAAAAACTAGGAAAACTAAAACTAAAAATGACCTAATTGTGCTTGACAACACTTAGGGAAACTGAAAAACTAACCTACCCTAACCAAACCAGCCACAATACTTTCTAAACAAAGACAATTACTATTTCATTGAAACATTTTCCTTTTCTCACCAACAGTGGATGAGATGCATGCATATAGGCAATTGAAAAAATATGCAATACAACCTGAAGGATCTGAAACTCTTGAAGCTATCCTGAAAGTGAAAGACCAAATCACCTACCTCTTGAATTTGATCAATATCAATGTAGATTTGAGGTGAATAATCATGCTGGATCTGTTGCTCTATAATTGTAATCTTAGGAACAGGCCATTTTCTTGAAAGATGCCTAATTGGGCAACCTCTAGAGATGTTAAATTCTATCTTTATGTTGATGGATTCTTTGCTTCCCTCTGGTTCCTCATGGCTGTCCTGCATCATTATTTTCCATGAGAGCTCCTCCTCCATGGTCAAAACATCATCATCTTCTATCAAGTCAACTAGGAACTCATCAAAACTACTGATCTCTAGGGAATTTGGAGCACTTGGTTCCAGGTTGCCTTCCTGCACAAAATCATTAGAAAGAATTTACTCCATAATAGAGCACTTTTGAATAGGCACAAACTCTGACATTTCAAGCTTTTCACAGAAATCTGCAATAATGTTGTCGAAATCATTCTCTAAGCTTTGATCAATTTCTTGATCATGGACACCCTACTATACTGAAGTGACCAGAATCTCCTCTTCTTTCTCTTGATCTACAAAATCGGGTAACTCCTCAAAGAGAAGTAAAACCACCTCTTGTTGGTCAAAAGAGTCTCCTATAGCCAATGATGCAATTTGTTGACTATCCATCTCAGAATACACAAGATCTACAACTGAATCCAATTCTTCTTGTTCTATCAGATTTGAGCTAATAACCTCCTTCTCAGCTCCCTGCTCTGGAGATGACTCACATGTAACCACCTTGATAAGATTTGGCATTTGGAAGCCAAGGTGCTTAGTCCATGAGGGCTGCCATGACAACTTGGTATCTTGCTCATCTAGCTCAACTACATTACACATCTTTGACTGAGAGCCACTAAAGTGGGCTAGCTGACCATGCTCACTCAGGGGCTCTTGTAGGGACTGTCTTACTTCTTCTACAGGCTTATAACTTGGAATTTCTAGCATGGATCTTTCTTGGATTATAGGCTGACTAAGGGCACATGAAGATGATTGAGCTTCTAGCTCTTGTAATTTTTTCATTAAATGCATCATTCATTCCTCTTTAAATGCAACTTGCTTGGAAATAAACTCCTGCTTGTACCTTTGAGCCTACATTTCTTGCTGGTGCATGTGAGCTTGATAAGATAGCTCCTCTTGATGCATGCCATACTCTTGCTCTTTCACCATAGATCTCATTTGCTCTTGAAATTTCTTCAGAATATCATCAAGGCTCATGTTTGGAACATGCTGGGAATAATTCTAAGAATCATCAAAGAAACCCCTTTGTGGCTGCTAGTATGCATGCTGCCAATAAACTTGTTGCTGGTCTGGAAGGTGACAAAAATGAGATGAATGTTGTCTTTCAAATTCTGGAACAAAAACGGCAGCAGGGTTGTATTGATATGATTGATATTGAGAACATGCAGAAACATCTTCATAAAATGGAGGATAGTAATCCATCTTAGGCACCAAATCTATATAAAACCAGTAGATATAACCTTAGAGCCGCCAGATATGCATAATATTGACCTTCAAAAGGCCTATAACCTGCTGGATGCATATCAAAAACCAATAAGAACTATGAAATCCATGACCTTCTAGTCCCACCAGGCGTGCCAAAAACTGTTCAGGCTTGGAATTGTCACCCTAAATCAGGCATTAAGGCTTCATGGCAATTCTATCTGACAATGGAAACTTCCTCTAGCTGTGGGTGAACTATGGATGAGGAAGAGTCTCCAGATTCTAGGCCTATTCCTATTTGATATGGAATATCACCTCTTGATTTTTAACTTAATGGGAAAAGGGAAGAAGGATTTAAAATTGAATGGGAAAATGGGGTGATACACCAAAACTTTCTTCAGATCTATCAGGATCTTCAAACTGGCATTCACAATGACAAGATCACTGAGATTCATTTATCATTCTTTATTCAACATAAAGGTTGACTAGCATTCAACTATTAGGGTTTAAACCACAAACAGTAAAACTGACAAGAAACTTACATATTCTGTAAGAAGGCTTGATTTTTAATAGTATAGGAAAGGAATCCGAAAATAATTCACTTTACCAGATCATTCAAAAATATGAAACACTTAATGCAAAAAAGAAGAATAGGAATGGATTTGATACTCAGAAAAATAATGTAATCAGAAGCCTACTCTATTATTCTTCAAAACCTATAAAATGGTTACAAAAACATGTAAAAAGGTCTATAGTAACCAATGATTCAATAAAAGAGCCTTCTCTCCAGATTCTAAACTCAAATGGATACAAAATGCATAAAAAAGGTCTACCGAAACAAACAGTTCACTGAAAGCACCTCTTTAACAAATTCTGAACCTCTTTAACAATGAAGTAGAAGGTCCCCTAAATAGCCCACATGGCTTATTTCAAAAACTGATTTACCCCCCCAAAAAAAATCTCCTCCAAACAGAAAATATCATCCTATTTTTAAGGCCCAAAAGATGCCTATAATGTAGCCTTCAACAACTAACCCTTCAAAAGGCATATTCCTAAATTTGAGGCATAATTAGTGCCTAAAATATAGCCCCTAAAGGCCCATTTTGAAAATGAGATACCCCTAAAGTTGTCTTTTTAAAATATTTTCATATTTTTTACATACCAACTTCATTACAAAATACATTACAAAAATCCATCAAAATGAGTAACTTTAAATGCATAATTCTACCCACATTTGCATAAAACTCCAACTCCTATGACTTAGCTTTAAAAGATTTTCATCTTTTTTACATAATGTACCAACTTCATTACAAAATACATTACAAAAATCCATCAAAATGAATAACTCTAAATGCATAATCCTACCCACATTTGCATAAAACTCCAACTCCTATGACTTAGCTGACACCATAGTATAAAATGCATCACCCAAACCCGACACCATATAACAAAAAGCCCTAACTCTTATCAAACCCGATGCTAGAGATAAATTCTTAACTCTACCTAAGCAAAGGTCAACATAACCATACAATATCACACTGCCATGGCATGTGATGAAGCTGTCATGGCATGTAAAGAGGGGTTGCTATGAACTACAGTTTGACAAGTCATTAACTCCTTCTGTCAGGCATATTTCAAAGCTTACTACATTTCAACGTAGGCATTTTGAAGGTTTCATTTGCATCTTACAGTTTTTATTGGGAGAAGAACGAGGGTTTTGAAACCCTATTAGTTTGTCATGCCGCCATATCTACAATTATGCATTCTTTATTGGACACTCTACAAACTTAAGTTATCATCTTGTGGATTTGGGGCTTGGGCTGTGTCGCATGTGGATTTTATGCCAAAACACATGACATTCTGCATCTCTCTTCCTATTGAAGACCAGCACATTTTCCTGAATTGAGCTCGAGCTCTACCTTTCTGAAACTCAAACTGTATATAAAACATGGGTTTTAACTGTTATTTGGGGTTTAAAATTCCATGACATTTGGCATTTCACATTTGCATAGACTCAGTCTCCATCATGGAACTCAGGCTCTCACCACTAGCTTGAAAAATGACATGAAATGGCACTATTATGTGTTGTTGCAAGAATCTCAGGCCCTGTTTGATAATGGAGTACATGTTCCAACTATTGTTTCATTGTTTTAGCAAACAAAGAGCACAGGGTTTTTCTGGTTTCAACTCTCTATAGCTTGGGCTCTAACAGTTGGTACTTGTAACTTGAAGATAAGTTACTCTCTCCTTTTTCACTCCATAGTTTTCACTTATTTGAATATGCAATTTACATTCCATATTTCAAAATGCTGCTCTGTAGAAATCTGTATGTTTTTGCACACTATATTTGGATGAATGGCAACAAAACTAAAACACCCACATGGATTTTACTATACATCTAGAAGTGAACACAAAAAATCTGCAAGTTGTCATTTTGTTTGATAAATAAATGAGTTCCATTTTGTCTTATGTCAATTCCATTTCAATATATGCCTTGAATTGGCCTCCATACTGTTGTTTAGTAATTTCTCTATTATTGTCTGTTATTTCCATGATTTCTTGCCAAAATGTTGTCATAAGAAATAGATAAAAGTTGTCTGCTGTGATTTCAAATTTTATCTTGTGATGATGTATCACTGCTGCCTTGAGCTTAAATACCCTCTATTTGTATTGGACTATATTTAAAAAAAATAGCATATAGAAAAACATAAACCATGTTTATATCTGTATTGTGCTGGTTGTATGCCCTTTTGCATGCTTCCAAGACTAAAAACACTCAACAAATAGATGTGACCATTATATGAATCTTCTGTAAAAAATCTCTTTACTTTATTTTCTTCCTCTTTCTTATCAATTGGAAGGACAAATGGATCCCGATAAGCTAGGATAGCAGCTATTGTCAATGTTGGCTCTAGATATTGAAAAAAAGCCCCACCAAATTTTTTTTCCCAACCTTTGGATCCAAAGGTAATTTTGGCAGATGACACCCTAATGCAGTCAGTTCTTCCCTCTCATCCAGAGCATATGTTGTTAATTGAATAACCTGGGCATGCATATTAAAATAAATAGCAACATTGCATTCCCCTTTTGTATATACTCATCTCTTCTTTGTTTGGCAACTTAAAACATCAACACTGATTATCCCTTTTATTCTTTTCATGTGCTCTGCATTTGGCATTAGATCACACTAATACATATTTCTATGTCCCTAGACAACATTGTCATTTGATTTTCCTTTAAATATGCACTATTTAAAATTACATCTTCATATGCATAATGTGATCTTTTGACTCCACTAAATCTTGCCCATCTTTCTGCATATCAGTATCCATAGTGTTTGAAATCTGCATTTGAACATTTCTTTCTTTCCTGTACATTGAACATCTAGCATTCTTTCATTCTTTAATAATGCATATTTGTGAAGTTTGAGCACGCGCCCGTGACACTCACTACATCTTTTCAAATATAGCACAGGATTTTCATAAAGATATGTCTATTTGATCTTATTATCCTGTTAATACAAATGCATAACTTTCTATTACATTGATATTATTAGTTAATATGCAGTTCAGGGAGTTTAACTGATGCATGGTGTCTTTTAGGCTTTTATGTATTGCTTAGATCCAATTGGATCTAACATATTTTCCACCATGATGCTATAGGAAATAGGTACAACAAAATACCTAGGATGGAGGAAAGACAGAGACAAGACTAAGACAATCAAGACATGACTTCAGATGACACAGATGACCAACTCTAGAGACTAGAAGACCTCTTAAAGGAAATACATAGACGCTTAGACTTCATCATGCTTCTCTTTTACTTTTTGTTCTGCATATGTCTTCTGAGTTTTAGTATGGAAGATGTGACCTTGAAGGAACACTTGTCTAATACATTCAGTATGATTGCATAATGTAATGATCGTTTATGAATATGAAAGTGTGAATTTGATCAAAACTTAGAGTACAAATAAAATCTGATAATATGAATGTAATAGTAATGTATTCATCTATATTGGCTGAACAGTAATGTCTAAAAGATGTATCTTTATGCAAATTTTAATTTTTCTGATTATTATCCCGCATGTAAAATTTTGGGTAACAAATCCTATTAGAGGTCCTTCGCGCCCTATTAGGAGTGACCTTGTTAAAGGGTTTGACTTGCAAACCTATTAGGGCTTGCCTTGAGATAGACCCAAGAATAAATGATATGATTATGACACTTCCTTTCTGAAAGTTCTGGTTCACTTATAATCACAACATCGCCTTAATAAAATCTCCTTTATTTATCTTTACACAATCAAAATAACCTATCACACCACAAAAACATAACCTAAACTTGATTTTAATATTTTATAACAAATTTTCCAAGTTAGCCTTTGCCAAGAAAAAATGGTTTACCCACCTACATAAAATTTAATTCTGATCACACAAAAATGCATTAGTCAAATTAATAAATTCAATACAACATTAACCAAGTTGTAAATTAAACATTTAATAACACTAAACTGAATAGTTAGCTAATTTAGTCAAATTCACTCTTCCTACTAGTGTCTCTTCAATCCTCAATAACTTCCTCAATTCTTCAAGTTAAATGATATGATCTTATATATAGCTAGAGATGCCTCTGTATATGTTAAATGAATGAACACACACTTTAACTTGATTTCCAACACCAAATTCAGTCTCTTGTGCCTTGCATGCAGTCTTGTTCCTGGTTGACTGAACACTTAGTCAATTCACTAGTTTGATCCTTCAACACCATTGATAAAATAGATCTCATACTTCCAATAGATCATGTTTCTAGAAATGAAAAAACCACAATACAACCTCATGATCAAAGCTCATATCATCTTCACTAAATTCAAACAATCTCCCCCTTTGGCATTGATGGAAAAACTTTGATTTTTTTTCTAAGTGTCTATCTAAAGAATACATGAACAAAAACCATTACATTGCAATGAAGTAAACTAATCCATGATAGCTCAATAGCCCCTCCTGTGAATTAAAAACATTTTTAATACACCCATTGAATCATTACATTGCATTTTTCATGGACTTAGCCAAATTTCATCCTTATTTAAACTACTACCCCTTTGACAACAATGAAAAAGATATTACAAAAAGTGTCAAAAAATCTATTTATGTAAGATCAGAAAAACCTAGTTACATTCTACTAAAAAAATAATTGTAGTTATCCTTCAACATCTATAAACCATTGTTCCAAGTCTTTAGTAAGTTCTTGAAAATGCAAATTTGTCCATATAGAAAAAATGTTAATTCTTCTAAACCATAAACTATGCACACATCTGGGAATGCTAGAGCCTTCTCAGCCTCCTTCACACCATGTTGCAAAATGTCTAATTTTAGAATCAACTAATAGAGTTGTTATTCAAAGAGTCATCTTGACTCACTACTAGGCCTTTCCCTAGATCTAATAGGGCTTATTATTAAACCCTAATCCAAGGGTGGAACACTAGGTTCAACTACCCACAATCCAAGAACCTCTCTACCATTTATGCTTTCACACTTCTTTGAATCTACAAGTGTAGATTCCACAAATACTATGAAAATTAATCACAAAGTATGGAAGGGTTGTGATCACTTCACATTAGGTCATTTTACTCCATTCTTGAAGATATTGATTTGAAATTCATCCTTTCACCAAACGAGTTCCTAAAAACTAAGAATATGGCTAATGGTTTCTTGTAGCCCTATCTAGGCTTCAAAATTGGATTAACTCACAAATTGTCCAAAAAATCCCCCAAAATATTATTATATTTAGAGACCCTTTTGTAAAAATCAATATATTTCTAGAGTTAGGGTTCCTCAACTCCTCTGTATAGTACCCCAAAAGTCTTAGGGACATTGTCCTTAAAAATAGGGCTAATTAGTGCAGTCTTTGGAATTCTTCTCATAACCAGATGAATTGGTTTCATCGGCCTCCAAAATTTATTTTAGGGTCTAATAATTTCCCCCACGCCATCCTCCAACCACTGGATTTCACTTTTCAATCCAACCCTGCAGGATTTCACTCTTTGTTTCTCTTTTTCCCTAGTTAGTGTATTGCCAAGCTCACCTAGGGAAAGAGATCATAAATATCCATTGCTACCTATTCAAATTTTTTTAAAAAAAAAACCTATATAAAATGACCCTTGCAAGGCATAGGTGTTTTCCACGATGGGAAGTTCACTGAGGAGTCATTTTTCTATATATAGTCCAGAATGGACTAGAGAACTCAAAACTAGAAGAAGTTTTTATTTACAACTACAAAATGGAACTAAAAAAGAAAAAAATACTACAAAAAAAAACTATTAAAAAAATATCAAAAACTAATTACATTAATATTTTATACAATTCAATCCTTCTCTACAACTATGAAGTAGAAAATACTGAAACTGTGACTATGCAATGTTCTGCAACTTCTCAATTGATTCAAAATGTAATGTAAAGTCATCCAACCATTGGAAAATGAAAAAAAAATCTTCCTTCCTCATCCATGGAAACCATTCAAACTGATCACAAACTAATTTTGGTCACAAAGCAACATTTTGAGAAATGTTGTCGAGCAACTTTCAAAAGTTGCAAATGTTGCTCAAGCAACATTTTACATCTTTTTGCAATTTTTCTTTCTCATGCCTCCACCTCCATGGATGGATTAAAAAGGGTCTAAAATCATTTCTCATGACTTTAAAAAACCTTAAAATATCCCCCTAATCATCTTGGTTTCCCAACCCATAATTTGACTCATTTTGTCAAATAGGGCATTGCAAAGGTCACTAGGACCAAAACCTCCAAAAATCAAACTTAAACACTCCTAAAACATTTCAAATTTATCCTAAACTTCCCTAAACTCATTTAAAAACTAAAGGGAAACACAAAACAACAAAAATTAAGGGCTTTGAACCCTAGGTGCTCCTGCACCATTCTCCCCTAACAAAAGAAGTCAAATCTCATTGGAAGGGATCAATTTAGGATCTATGTCCAAATTATGAAACTTTGTATCCAACACCCATGTAGCCTCAAAATCTTCCTTGCCTTTCCATTTGATCAAATACCCAATGCACACCTTGGTCCTTGTCTTCTTAGCTACTCTAGAGCTCAAAATATTCTCATCTTGTGGTCTTGGTGTGACTGGTAGTTTCAAAGATTTTATCTCCTTTGCATCCTCTGTTTGTGCATGATCTCCTTCTAGAACTAGTCCTTTATAGGCCACCAAATCTGCAACATTAAACACAAGAGAAAGTTCTATATCAAAAAGTAACTCCTATTTGTAAGCATTATTCTCATATTTGGCTAAAATGGCACAGGGGCCTATCCTTCTCATATGAAGCTTGTTTGGAACACCTTTTTGCAATCTTTCCTTTTTCAAGTGAACCAATACTAGATCTCCAACCCAGAATCGAACATCTTTCTTTCTCTCATCCACTTTATGATTTGTATTTGTAGTATTTTCCACAAGTGCTTGTTTACCTATATCATGTACCTCCTTCATGGACTCAGAAAATTCCTCTGCATAATCACTTCTCATTGAACTATTCCCTAGGTCTCTTAGTTCACATATTATTCTAGGATGAATCCTATAGACCACTTCAAAGGGACTCTTACCTGTGGACCTTTTTATGGCATCATTGTAAGAAAATTCTTGTTAAGAAATAACTTGATCCCATGTCTTCCCATATTCTTTGGTGGGACACCTTAAGAGGTTTTCCCAAGATCCTATTAACCACCTTATTTTTCCCATTCATTTATGGATGATATGCAAATCCAAAAGAAAGTTTGGTGCCAAGATTTTTCTACAAAGTCTTCCAGAAATGACTCATAAATTTAGAGTCTCTATATAATAAAATACTCAAGGATAGTACATGGATCGTGACTACTTCCTTAAAGAAAATATTTTCTTGTAGCATGAATCATGGGTTGTTTTACATTGCACAAAATGAACCATCTTACTAAATCTGTCCACAATCACAAAGATATTGTCCAAACCCTATTTTGTCTTAGGGATTCCAACCACAAAGTCCATACTAAGACACTCCTAAAGTCTATTTGGGATTGGAAGGGGTTGATACAACCCTGTATTTGAGGAAATCCCCTTAGCTTTCTGACAGACAATATAAATCTCTACATAGTTTTGAATGTCCTTATTCATCTTAGGCCAGTAATAATATATTTTGACCAACTCTAAAGTCTTTTTAACACCAAAATGTTCGCTAAGTGACCCATTATATTTCTCTTGCATTATGTTCTCTCTCATTGAACCTTTAGGCACACAGATTTTCCCTCCCCTAATAAAAATGTCTTCTTGAAGAGTAAAGTTAGAATACTCACTATGGAAATGATTTTGAAAGTCTCTACACACCTTATAAGTAGCTGAGAAGTCCTCATCTTCTGGATAAATTTCTTTAAAACTGTCTGTGCCAATGCTCCTTAACTGTATTTATTGGAAAGTCAACAACATTCTACTTAATTCATCCACCACCCTATTTTTTATCCCTTTCTTTTGCCTACTTGTGAGTTTATATGCTTGAATATATTCTACCCATTTCATATTCTTGTGACTTAACCTGTCCTTTGAGTTTAGAAAGATTAAAGCTTGATTGTCTATGTAGACTACAAATTCCTTAGGAAGGAGATAGTGTTTCCATTTCCTTAGGGCTTGAACCAATGCATACAAATCTAGGTCATATGAGGAGTACTTCCTTTTTGCATCAGTTAGCTTCTCAATATGGAAAGCCACTAGTTTGTCTTCTTGACTTATAGCATTGTTATTGGTATCACACTCAATAGTGAATAACTTCTAAAAAATAGGAAGTACCAAGATTGGTTGGGTGGCTATATTTCTTTTCAAAATCTCAAAACCTCTATTAGCTTGGTCATTCCACTAAAATTTGGTCTTCATGACTCCTTTGATTGTGTCTAAGACTGGTGCACATATTTCACTAAACTATCTTATGAAAATTCTATAGAATTATGCTAAACCATAGAGGCTCCTTACCTCTATAGAAGGATTAGGTGTAGGCCAATTTATAATTTCTTCAACCTTTCTAGTATCTATTTTCAAATTCCCTTCTTATATAACAAAATTAAGGTACACCAACTCTTGTTTCATGAACTCACATTTGTCCAAGTGTATTGTCACTTGTCCTCATGCAATCTTTGTAAAACCATCTGCAAATGCTTAATGTGGTATTATTTTGTCTTACTAAACACCAATATATCATCTAGGTACACCACAACCCATTTACCTATGAAGTATTTCAACACTTCATTCATTAACCTCATAAAGTTTCTTGGGGCATTAGACAACCCAAATGGCATGACTAACCTCTCATATAGGACTTTTGTGGTCATAAAATTTATTTTCCACTCATCCCTTTCCTTCACTCTAATTTGGTGGTATCCACTCTTTAGGTCAATCTTGGTAAAATACTTGGCCCCTCCTAGACAATCCATTAACTCTTCTATTCTTTGGATTGGAAACCAATACCTTATTGTAATTCTTTTAACGAATCTAGAATCTATACATAATATCCAAGTACCAATCTTATTTTGGGCTAGGATAGTGGGGACAACATAAGGGCTTGTTTTTTTTTCTAATTAGGCCTTGGTCAAGTTGATCTTGGATTTTATTAGTAATTTATGCATTCTTTTGTGGGGTCATCTTACATGGAGCTTTGTTAGGAAGTGAGGCTCTTGGGATGAAGATAATTTGATGACTTATGGCTCTCTCAGGTGGTAGGGTAGTTGGTTTTCCATCACTAACTATATCCATGTACTGGATCAGTAGCTCTTGTATCTCTATGGGAAACTCCTCTTTCTTGTCCACCTTTTCATCCTTAGGTTTCAACACTAAGGAAAATCCCACTCCTTCTCCTTATTCAAGTGTGCTAAAGAATTTCTTTCCCCCACTAAGAGTACATTAGGTCCTACTATTTTCACTTCTCCTCTTCCAAGATTGACTAAATTTAAAATGTGACCTGGTCCTTCTTAAATGAGTAAGAGTTATAAGATCCATCATGCATAGAAGATCTATCAAATTTGTAAGGTCTTCCTAGAAAGAGATGACAAACATCCATGGGTAAGACATCACACAAAACTCTATCCTTATATCTCTCTATTGAGAACTCTACCCAAGCTTGCTCATTGACTAACACATGTTGGTCTTTGTTCAAATAGGTGACCCTATAGGGGTTAGCATATGGAATCCTTTTCAACTTAAGATTATCAATTGCTTCAGTAGAGATAATGTTATCAGTAGATCTAGAATCAACAATAACTTTGCAAACCTTATCTAGGATCTTTTATTTGACTCTAAACAAAGATCTCCTTTGATTTGGATCTTCTCAGATTATTTCCTAGATAAGTGTCCATTTGATCATCAGATTATCCCCTATCTTTGAATCCAATTCCACCTTTGTTGTCTTACTACTAGAAGACTCTTCTTGCACATAGTTTATTCTTTTCTCTCCACCTTGGGATGATGAACTCTTTTTAGGGTACCTATAGGTAGTATTCCCATATTGGTGATAGTTGTAACATTTCATAGAAGATAAGTAAGATCCTCTTCCTTGGGCACTTGATCTCCCTCTAGAATTTTTTTTGGAGCCTCTACCTTTTTTGTAACCACCTCAGCCATTGTTTGACTCTCCTTGTTTCTTAGTGAGATCGGAATCTCCTTGGATTATTTCTTCAAAAATTCCTTCCTTCAAAGCCCCCTCTCTATCCTCTTCCATCTCTTCATCTTCCTCTTCCCCTACTTCTTGAATCATGCTTCATTTTGAGCTTCTCTTCCACCTTTAGAGAAAGTTGATAGCATTGGTGAACTGCCCTTGGGATCAAGAGGCTTATCTACTCTTGTATGTTCCACCTTTACCCATTTAGATATCTAGCCACCTTTAATCTTTCTTCTTCCATCACATGTGATCACATACAATTTTTGGTAACTCCTATGTATAAGAATTTACTTCAAGATCTTTTTGCCTTAGGTTTTGTCTTTTCTTATGCAACTGCACTTCACAATTATCTAGTAGATAGGTCTCCCTAATATTTTCCACTATACCATTCCTTTTTTTAATTGGATTGTTTCCTTCCTTTACCCTCTCATCTTGTACAAATTTCTACCATGTGAGGGTAGTCCTCTCAACCTTGCTTTGGCTACTCCCACCTTTTAAGTCTATATCACACTGTCACACTAAAATTTGTTTTCTAATCCCTCTATCCACTCCATGACCACCTCTGGTTCCATCTTATCACTAAATAAGGGTACACCTTCTAATGAATTTAAACTCATGGCCTTTAGAGTCTTAATTAATGACTCCTCTTGAATTACTGGATCAAGCACTGGGACTGCATCTTCTTCTACCACTGACTTGTTGTTTCCTTCTATTTCTCTTACCAACTCACTTACTTTTGTTGTCCTAGCTTGAACTTCATTAAGCTAAGTTTCCATCTCTACTAACTATTCTATTAGCGGTCTATTCTCCTCTTCTCTTTCATTCATATTCTTAGCCAACTTTGTGTTGGTCACAATGGTTGATTCACCTATAGATTCAAGGTCACTCATGTACTTTCTAGCCAAAAACTTTCAGGGCTCTGATAGAAATTTGATAGAGGTGTTCTTCATATATTCATCTTGACTCACTACTAGGCCTTTCCCTAGACCCAATAGGTCTTCTTCTTAAACCCTAATCCAAGGGTGTAACACTAGGTTCAACTACCCCACAATCTAAGAATCTCTCTACCAGTTATGATTTCATGCTTCAATAAATCTACAAGGGTATATTCCACCAATCCTATTCAATTAACTCATAAATTCTAAAAGGGTTCTGATCACTTCACATTAGATAATTTGACTCCACTCTTGAAGATCTTAATTTAGAATTCATCCTTTCATAAATCAAGTTCGTAAAAACTAGGAATAGGGCTAATGGTTTCTTGTAGCCCTATCTAGGCTTAAAAACTTGAATAACTTAGAAATTTTCCAAACAAGCACCCAAACTATTATTATATTTGGAAACCCTTTTGGAAAACTCAATGTATTTCTAGAGTTAGGGTTCCCCAACTCCTTCATACAGTACCCCAAAAGTCTTAGGGATAGTGTCCATAAGAATAGGGATAGTTGGTGCTGCCTTTGGAATTCTTCTCATAACCAGATGAATTGGTTTCATCATCCTCCACTATTTATTTGAGGGTACAATAACTTCTACCAAACCATCCTCCAACCGCTAGATTTCACTTTTCAATCCAACCCTACAAGATATCACTCTCTATTTCTCTTTTTCCCTAGCCAGGATATAGCCAAGCTCACCTAGAGAAAGAGCTCATGAATCTCCATTTCTACCTCTGCAAATAAAAAATAAATTGAAAACCTATATACAATGACCCCTCTTTCATTCCTCCAAGGAACATGTGTTTTCCACGGTGGGAAATTCACCAAGGAGCTATTTTATTATATATAGTCCAAAATGGACCAGAGAACTCAAAACTAGAAGAAGTTTTATTTACAACTACAAAGTCAAACTAAAAAAGAAAAAAAATACACACAGAATTATTAAACAACTATTAGAAACTAATTACATTGATATTTTAAACAATTCAATCCATCTCTATAGCTATGAAGTAGAAAACACAAATACTGTGAATGTGCAGAGTTCTACAACTTCTCAGTTGATTCAAAATGTATTGTAAAGTCATCCAACCCTTGGAAAACACAAAAAAATTCCTTAAATAGATTTCCTCTATCCAGGGAAACCATTCAAACCAATCACAAATTGATTTTGGTCACAAAGCAACTTTTTGAGGAATGTTGTCGAGCAACTTTCAAAAGTTGCAAATGTTACGCAAGCAACATTTTACATCTTTTTGCAATTTTTCTTTATCATGCCTCCACCTCCATGGATGGATTAAAAATGTCTAAAATCATGTCTCATGACTCAAAAAAACATAGAAATGTGCCCCTAAGCATCTTTCTTTCCCAACCCACATTTTGACTCATTTTGTCAAATTGGGCATTACAAAGGTCACTAGGACCAAAACTTCCAAAAATCAAACTTAAATACTCCTAAAACATTTCAAACTCATCCTAAAATTCCCTAAACTCCTTTAAAAATTAACAGTAAATAAAAAAAACAAAAATGAATGTCTTTAAACCTTAGGTGCTCCTAGACCATCAACAAACTTTGCAACTCCATTAAGTTAGCTATCCTATTATCTTGCTCATTTCTATATGATTTCAACTTGTGATTTATATCGGTATCCTTAGCACCAAAGGTAGTAGCATGATCATGTATATGATCACAATTTGTAACAATAAATCTAAGCTCTTTCTAAGATTCACATATATCCCTCTCTAAACCTTTCAAGAACTAGGAAAAGTTAGAGATAGATTTGAGAATCCTACTGCCTTCATTTAATGCATCTATTACTTGATTGATAGCCAAAGTAAGTGTTTTTTTCTAAAAGGATTTATTGTGCTATCATCTCTGATCTCTTCTTCTCATATTCCTTCTCTTCTTTAATAGATGCAACATCCTCTAAAATCTTCATTTCCTCACCGGTAGCAATGACCAAATGTGCTAGTTTCTTTATCGGTATAGTTGTCTCATTATACTTCACATTTCTCAGTAAATTTTAAAAAATATCTCTGGCAGTGAGAATAACCTATTGTTCTTGCTTCATATTTTGCATTTTACCCTCTGATTTAATCTCCATGAAAAATTCTATCACCTCTTTTGGGCTCATAGTACTAAAGTCTATCTGTCCCTTAATCAACATATCATCTTCATCAATGCTTATCTTGGACTGTGAAGAAGGTGTTACCATTTCTTGATCTTGTTCCTTTTCTAAAATTTCCTCCTCTTGTTCTTGCATAACATCATTTGTAGCCTCCTTTTCTTTTAGTTTGTCTTGCTACTGATCATCCATAGAAAATTTATCTTGTGTATCATCGGTCATAGCCTGACTGGTACCCATGTTTACTGGCTCTTCTTCCTATTTTTCCTCATTTACATTTTGTTACTCATTTGATTCCTCTTGATCTTGTGTATCCATGTGCTCATCCTGTACATCTTGGATTTCCTCAAGTGTGATCTTCACACTATAAATAGTAAATCCCTAATTAGTCTAAGTCACCATTAGATCACTCTCCTTTTCTTTCACTGGTTCCCCTTGAACATTCATATCAATTTCTTCACTTTTATCCTTCACTAAACCTAAATTTCCTCTTAGAATATCCTTTGTTTCATCATGAACCAATTGGGTCTTCCTAACTAATAGCTTTGTACTTCTTGATCTGGTCCTAAATAAAGGTCTTACCTTTTTAATCATATACTCTATTTCTTCCTCAGATAAGTTGGGTAATAATCTCAGTAGAAATTATATTTTACTAACTCCTTATTCTTTATAAGTGTTTCCTTCCATATTACATCAATTTTATGATATAAGGCACTAGGAATTTGTCCTTGAAGTTAGATTAAAACTTGACTTAGATTATTCATGCTTCCAATTACAAAATCCTCAACTTTTATTTGATTTTCCTCATCAAGTAAGTGATAATACTTTTAAAATCCAACAAGTATTCCATATTTATTAACATTTTGAATGATTGTATTGATAGAAGATACCTTGCCAGATATAGACTTAGTAGTTTTAGTAGTGGGGAACCTACCACCTTGAATTAATTTCATTTTTCCTTGAGTTCCTTCTGCTCCTTCTCAAATTATGTACCTTCATTCTCTTCATCAACAACTATCTTAACACTTTTTTCCTTTTGTTTCTTCCTTTTAGCTGTCACCTTTACTATAATCTGTGTCTCCTTGACTAGTGTAGTTTTAGACTTAGCACCCTTTTTAGATTTATTGTCCTATATTTTGATAGGAGGATAAGGTTTATCCTTCTTTAATCTTGTGGCACTTCTATTTTTCTAATTGATTGGAGTACTACCAGTTGAACCAAAAACTTCAACATCATCACAATATTTTGTTAAACCAGATGTACTAGCTTTCTCTACAACATGTTTAGCTCTTGCTTTCTCAATCTATTTTTTAAAAAAAATTTGAATCATGAATTTATGAAATTACTTTATCTCCTTTATTTCAATAATAAGTTCTATCAAATCATTATGCACTTGAAGATACTTCTCTTGATATGTCCCAAATCTTGGAGTCTTAGGATCTACCAGCTGAGCCAACGAATTCTCTACATACACAACTATAATGTCTCCGTCCACTTCATAACCCATATTCATCACCCATGAGTTCATTGGATCAACTTCTTCCATAAAAAAGTGTCTATATCTACCATGAAGAAAACAATATCCTTATACCTTTCAAAAATTTCAGATGGTATCCTTTCCTTTTCATGCATCTTCTTTTGAAATTCTTTAAAATAAACCCATAACTTGCTAGTGAAATCATTTCCTAAGACTCTGATACTATTATTTATTTGAATGAAATATGGAGTATCCATTGACCATGCAATTTTACTGATACCAGGGAACATGCTTTGGAAATAGAAAAGAAAACACATGATCACCGGACTATACTTGAACTTTTGTCTCTTGTCCTTTTTAAAAAAAATCTTTTCCAGATTCAATAGTAGCTACTCTCTAATAGCTTCATCCAAATCATAGTATTCATTTTTCTTGATCATCATATGGGCTATATGAATAGTCCCACTGGGTATACTATTCATCCAACTAGAGTGATACACCTTGTAGCCAATAACCATAAATACATACTTTACCTCTTCATTTTTAATATCATTCATAGTTATCACACGACTATCCCACTTAGATTTTGTCAATTTGATAACCTCTTCTTTAGGAATGGTGCAAAGAATGGGTACACCATCGGTTTCACACATACCAGTTACAACATGGATTTCTTTCTTTGTGACTTTATGTGGTCGATCGAGCCACATGAACTGGTCATGAATTCTTCTTAGAAGATACCTCACTTGATCATCTTCAAATTCATATGGATAATTGATTACGTGATGAAAAAATTTATTGGTGATGCATTTATGCTCAACCTTCAACACTAAGTTATCATCACATAACTTATTATATTGTTCATATATTGACATTGATCCCAGATCTTCCAAGTTTCAATGAATGAATTATCTAACATCCTCTATATGCATAACACCATAGGACATGCTAGTTAGGGAACCTGCTGGGTCATTTTCCATTGATTTGAACAGATGTTTCTTAAACTCTGGTCATGATCTCTCAGTAATATCAATTAACTTTGGAGTAGCCATCTCAAGTTTTCAACCGCAAATATAGATATCAGATAAATACCTCAAATAGTTCACAATTAGGGTTCTTGTTGAGGAACACAATAACAAATGATTGCTTTTCTCTTCTAGATCAATACAAAAAATATATCCTTATCGCTTGGATCTTGATTAAAAGTTGAGATGCAAAAATGATGAATGCATTCAACTAAAAATTGAGTTAAAAGAAGCTAAGGATCAAATTGAAAAGGTTCTAAAACTATAAGATAAATGTGAAGTTCTTGATATAGAACTTGATGCTCGAAAAGTACACAATATATTAGTCTTCAAACTAAGGTTGAAAAACTTAAACTGGAGCTTAGGAAACTAAAATAAGAAACAAATCAAATTGGATTAAAATCTTTGAAGAATATTAAAGGAAGAAATAATTGATTAGAGATAATAAAAAAATGTTTTAATTGATCAAAAGGGAAATCAATAGGTTTCAATAGATCAGATGGAGACAAAAAGAAAAAGGAGAATAATAAATTAGAGACTTTCTATCTATTCCAGGAATTTATCTTTAATGGGAATTTTTTTCTTGTAATTGAATAGGGAACAAAGCTAATAATTGTAGAAATTAGGGAGAGAATCATGCATTTCATGGAAAATATTATTACTACAATAAGTTTGGTCATAAATATTTTTAGTGCAAAAATAGAATGAAAATGAATATGACTATTAAGAACTTAAATGGACATTTACATGGTTGAAATATATATGGAAACAGATTAGTTCAATGTAAGATAAGTCATGTTTTCAAGAAATATGGACCTATAAGAATGAAGAAAAGTGATATCATATGCTATAATTACAACATTAGAGGACATATTGTAAGGTTTTGTAAAATTTTGAATCAAATAAGTGATCATATGATGGTTACTAAAAGTCAAGAGGGAATTCTTGAGGTTGACACTGAAATTGAAGTATGTCTAAATGACAATACTAAAACTCCAAAGACACCAAGGTATGTTAACAAAAATCATCCTGAAAATAAAATTATTGGTGAAACAAATAAAGGGATGATGACTTGAGATCTAGACTGAGAAATGAGATTTGTTTGATTTCACAAGTTGAACCAAAAACTACTAATGAGGCATGTAGAGAAGAATCTTGGGCTAAGGCAATGTAGGAAAAGTTGGATCAGATAGAGAAAAACAACACTTGGGAATTGGTTCCTATACCTAAGGACAAAAATGTTATAGGAACTAAATGGGTTTTTAGGAACAAGATTAATGAAGGAGGTATGGTAGTAAGGAATAAAGCTAGACTGGTTTGTAAAGGATACTCACAATAAGAAGGCATTGAATTTGAATAAATATTTGCTCCTATTGTGAGATTGGAAGCCGTAAGGATGTTCCTTTCTTATGTAATGCATAAGAACTTTAAAGTATATTAGATAGATGTAAAATCTGCATTTCTGAATGGAGACCTAGAGGAAGAAGTCTACATTGAGCAGCCCAAAGGCTTTCCTTTGACAGATGATGAAGACATGGTTTGCAAGTTGAAAAAAGGCACTGTATGGACTAAAACAAGAACCTAGAGCATGGTATGAGCAGTTGGATTAATATATACTACATCTTGGTTTTAGGAAAGGTAGTGCACATAGTAATTTGTATTTGAGAACTAGTAAAAATGAAATATTTAGAGTTGAAGTCTTTGTTGATGACATTATTTTGGAGGTAATGATGAAATGAGTAAGAAGTTTTCTGAGGAAATGAAAAATGAATTTTAAATGTCTATGATTGGTGAAATGAAGTTCTTTCTTGGTTTGAAAATTACTAAAGAAAAATATGGTACTTTCATCTCCCAAACCAAGTATATGAAGGAATTGTTATAGAATTTTGGAATGGAAGATTGTAAACCTATTCAAACGCCTATGATTACTGGTTGTATGCTTACTACTACTGATGAATCTCAAAGAGTATTTCAAACAAAGTACAAATCCATGATTGGAGGTTTACAATATCTAACTCACACTAGACCAGACATTCCTAATGTTGTTGGAATTGTTGCGGGGTATCAAGAAGATCCTAAAGAGACTCATATTTCTAAAGTTAAAAGGATATTTAGATATCTAAAGGGAACATTAGAATATGGATTATGGTATGAAAAGTATGATAATTTTACTTTTCATGCTTATACTGATGCTGATGGGGTGGTAAGTGTTGATGACAGAAAGAGCACAAGTGGAGGTACATTTTTTCTTGGAAAGAGGTTAGTTTCATGGCTAAGTAAGAAGAAGGATTGTATAGCCCAGTCTACTACTAAATCATAGTATGTAGTTGCTGCTATAAATTATACACAAATTTTGTTGATGAAATAGATGGTGAAGGATATTGTGATTACTTTTGAATAACCCATGGTTATACATTGTGATAATACAAGCACAATGAACATGTCAAAGAAAATTTTTATGCATTCAAAAATAAAACACATTTTAATCAAATATTACTTTTTGAGAGACAAGGTTATAGAAAAGGAAGTCAGATTGGAGTACATCAGTACAAAGGAACAAATAGTAGATATATTCACAAAACCATTGCCAAAATATGCCTTTGAGTATCTCAGAGGTATGCTTGGGGTGGGAACCCCTCCTTGTGAGAACTAAATGATGTAGAAATGCATCAGCCCAATAGCTATCAGAGTTATATCAATCACTAAACTTGATGCTTGGATGCACTCCTCAGGGGGAGTGATTGCTGAACATATCAAGACATATTTGGGTGGTTAAGAACTTCATCATTGAAGGCATGAAGATTGGAAAAAGCTACATCTTGCAGAGGTGGGTGATAAACATAAATTTTTTCCATTATAATGCACTGAGAAAACAAGTTTTTTAAACCATCGGTTACACTACACTAAAATTTAGTTTTTTAGTTCAAACCAAAAATGCTAAGCAAGGAGAAAACTGATGACACAGTTTTGCAATATAAACTGAAAGTGCAAACCAAAGATGTTAAAGTGGAACCCGACAGGAGGAAACTGACAGAGGAACCTGACGAGTAGAACACACTGAAAACTAAGAGAATAGACAAGAGAGAAACCTAACAGATAGTTCAACCAAGGAACACTAAAAGATAGTCAAACTGATTTCTGAGCAAACTGAGCATCAGATACCGAAATTCAGTTACATCTCAGAAAAAGTAGATCTGACTTCTACGTCAGATAAAACAATTATATTCTATTTATAGAGTCTTGACTTATTTTAAAACCATTAATTAAGGGACAAGAAACATTATTGTAATTGTTTTAATCAGTCTAACTGATTAAAAATATGCAAACTAGGAGATCAAGGTCAAGTTGTAAAATTTTGATCATAGAGTTTGTTTTGTTATACGTGAAACTACATGAGGTCAATCTATGTTATAAATAGATGTTGTAATCATTCATTATCATGGATGAGAGGATGAATGTAGCCAATGAGCACATATATGGATCAGACTGAAAGTTTCAAGAAGTAGAACAACAAAAGATGAAATTGGTTATCAAGAACCAAGAACAGAGGATACTGAGCAACAGAGGTATTAATCAATCACAATAGGTGATACATTTATACATGTGAATTATAATAAATCTGTAATCAGAAATTTTTAGATTGAATACACTCAGGTCAATGAGTATTTTTGTCTACATTTTAAAAGTGTAGCAAATAGAAGAAATCCT
Organism: Thuja plicata; assembly: GCA_018584345.1. Taxonomy (NCBI): domain Eukaryota; kingdom Viridiplantae; phylum Streptophyta; class Pinopsida; order Cupressales; family Cupressaceae; genus Thuja; species Thuja plicata. The sequence continues at coordinate 294,437 of MU217219.1, read as the reverse complement.
TTCAGGGAAGGTGGATTTAACAATCCTATTGTAAATCTCTTAACTGAGTGCACACTAAATAGTGTTTCTAAAGCTCTTAATAGAGTAGACCTTAAAAAGTCTCCACAAATACTCCTAAGAGGGTAGATCATCAGAAGTGATCAAATTGTAAGCCTTAACTAGCCCCTTCCAATCTGAAGATAGTGAAGTTTTTGTGAGTGCCATCCCCACCACAGTTTTTACCTTCTAATAGGGGTTTTCTGTGTTACCACATCTTGTGTCATGAGTCAATTACGGTCATGAATGTTTCTATGAATGTTTACATGTTTCATTAAGTTAAATAATTGATATACCTTACACAAAGATAGTATAGAACAGATGGTTGGTTATACAATTGATTACACAATGGATAAAGGTTAAAAGAGAAAAGTTTTATAGGTATTGATTCACCCCTCCCCTCTCAGTACACACTTCCCATTATTTCCAACCATTGGTATTAGGAATAGAAATCTTATTTGGAAATATTAAAGAGTTCAAAGAAAAGATCATGCAATGGAGAAGTACAGACTTGACAAAATTATTGAGAATCAGAAACAAGAAATTTAGATGTTCTATGAGCAGTATAAAGAAGCTAGAACCAAGATGAGACAACTATTAGATGAAAGATAAATTATGGCATCTTTCTATATTGAAATAGATTACCATGAAGAAGAGATACCAGATCTATTTGAGTCTTCAGGATCTACTACAAGAAAAGAATCTGACACATCAGAAGAAAACATCACAAGCTTAAATGAAATCAATCAACATCTGGCTGGACAAGTGAAATCTTTGCAAATCGGTCAAGAGACACAGATGGTAAGAATGATTGATGTCATGGACAATGATAGACAAGCTAAGAAAGAGAGAACACAAGCTATTCATGATAGAAGGAAAATTACTAAAAAGCTACAAGAAAAAGATTTAGAAATACAAAGAATTACAAAACATCATCATGAGATTAAAAATCATATTATTCTTATGAGTCAAGAGGCAAATAGAATGAATGTAGAACTCATTGAAAGAATAGAAGCTATCGGTGAGCTAAGGGAAGAAAATGAAAGCTGAAACAAGAAGTAATAATTCAACAAAGGCATAATGAAATTATCAAGAGAGATGAAAAAAGAAATAAAAGAATGGATGATTTTCTTGATGGACAAAGGAGAGCCAACAACAACACCGAACTAGGCTATACTGAGAATGAAGAATCACCTAATCAAGCCAATCTAAAGAATGTCTATGCAAATTTGAGACCAAGAAAGATGACATGAAATCACTATGGAAAGCAAGGGCACACATCAGATATATGCAGGAGCAAAATGAAAGGTATTCCTAAATCTACATCTTCATTCATAGGAACTTGTTAGAAATGTAACAAGAAAGGACATAAATCATATGAATGTAAATCTGAGATGAAAAAACCAAAGAAGGAAACCTACATGGACAAATACTATCCTAATTGCAAAATTCATGGGCACACAACTCTTGAATGCTGGAAGAAGAAAATGCAAGCATTGAATCCTAAAGGTCAAGAATCTTCCTATCAACCAAATAGAGTCGGTAACTAGTATGTATGAGATTACCACACCTGGGAAAATTGTACAACATGTGGAAGATTTGGTCACATTGCTAAAAACTATATGAGACAATGGACAAGAAAGCCTAGAGAATGGACAAACCCTAGAATGACATGTTTACACTTTCATAAAGTCAGTCATCTCAAGAAAGACAATAGAGACCAAATGAAAAAGACTAACACCTTTGCCAATGGAAACACCATTGAAGATATTAGAAAGATGAGAAACAAAATATGGAGGAAAGCTACAAACACTGATGAAGCTGGACCGAGAAATGCAAATGGTGACACCCTATTCAATGGATCTGGTGACATCACCACCCCCACCTAAGAAGAACAAGTATGGAACTGAATTATACCAAGTTATATTTTGCATCAGTTCTATTATACATAGTTGAAATACCAAATTAGCATGATTATAGATACACTATGGTATTACATGTTAAATTCTGTGAAAATTATTTCATCGGTCAATACATACCGAAATACTTTGGTATACATTCAAAGCTGAGTTGTCTACACTTATCAAGAATCATTAATTAACATGTAAAAGATAAAGTTGCTAATGTAAACCGAGATCCGTCGGTAAAAAAAGAAATTTAAAAAGACTGCCCGAAGTATCATGTTATAACTGAAAGAGAAGTTAGTGTTTTAACTGACAAATTTTTCTTTACACACTGAGGAGTGGTTGAGCATTAATGAATTGACCTAGGGAAAAGTCTATAAATAGACGACGGAAGGGTTTCATTTCTCACTAGTGATTGGAGCGAAGTGACCAGAGAGAAACCAAAGCAAGAAATGATAGCATTGCAAAGAAAATCCAACCAAGTTCACAACACTCCAAGAAGATCAGTTACAACTACAAAGGTTAAATTAAGTACCAAGCATAACCAATTTTTTTTTTTTTTAATCTTTTACGGAAAAGCCCTAATGTTAGAAACAATGATGACCATATCAAGAATTGCTAAGTTGAAGAGTATTAATAAGAACAAGGTCAAAATTATCAAGAACAATACATGTGAGGAACCATATTATAAGATATGCCCAGAAGTTGCCTCACAACCCGACAATGCTGGAGAATTCTCACAAATAACAACTAGGGTTTTTCTTGTCAAAGATGTGTGAGCATACATACACTGAAATATTGTAGAGACTGGTGATCTGGAGGTTGGGAAAGCTTTCAAGAAGCTATGCAAAGATGATTGCACTATAAAAGAAGAGCACAAACACACTGAAGTAAAAGGGATCACAAATTCCCTATGGTTCCCGAAATAGTTTAAGACCGAGTGGATTCAGTTAGTATTAAGCAGGATCCATGACCAAAAGCTATGGATCGATGAGCCTAAACCAATAACATGAGATGTTATTCATGTAGTCATCGATTATCCAATAAATGATAAGGTAAAGGCATTGAAGCACCCGCCTAAAGCTGAAATTGAGAAGAACACAGGAGCTAAGTGTGATGGAAGAGGACTTAAGGTATCCACCATTACCATGATGAACTAAAATTAGGAGCATGTGTCTTAGGATACAAGTTCTTTCAGGCTAGCAGGATGAACAACATTGCATCCAGAGCAGTGGATACAACCTACAAGATTGTTAAGAAGGGAACTCAATTAGATCTGTCAGAACTTATACTCAAGAAGTTAGAAGAGAACTTAAAGACCATCATAAATGCAAAATCAAATTCTTGTAAGTTTGGTTCACTTTTCATGTACACATTCTTCTACTTCCAAGAATCTTTTCCATCAATAGGAAATGTGCAATGGGACACAACAAGACCAGTGACCATTCAAATTAGTGAGTTTATAAAATCACAAGGAGATAATTTTGAGTCAGTAATGGATGAATAATTTGTTGGATTCAAGGAAAGACTGCAGAAAAGAGTAAGGATCCCCGAATAGTTAATTAAAATTTTTAGGACTGATATATGTTTCATGGTAGACACCAACTTCACATACATCAAGCCAGCTGTATCTAGGAAAACATGGATATATCCACTTGACTATGAAGTGAACATAGATAAATAAATGAGCCAATAAATAAATCACAACCCAAGTTTGGCACTTATGAAGAAGCCAAAGAAAGAATCAAAACTGGCTTGGTTGTGAAGAAGATTGACAGGAAGAAGGATAAGATGGTCAAGAACCTAAAGAAGAAACTGTCAATTAAAAAAGAAGAAACTGAAAAGACAGAGGAAACTAAGGGATAGTCACGCGTCGGTGAAGCTAAGAAGGAGAGTGAATCTGAGTCTATAGAGTTAGATACACCATTACCTCCACCAAATAAGAAGCCTAGGACTACATCTGCTACAAGGACAAGGAGTCAAATATCAAAGGACACAAGTCCTTCACCATTAAAGAAAGATCAAGTAAGGACCTATAAGAGGAAAACTAAAACACAAAAAAGAGGGCCTACAAAAAGAAGAAATTTCATTAGAACTAAGGAGGACATTGAGGACACCAAACAAGATGATTTTGTTCAAAAGGAAAAGGAGAAGATTCCTGAAACTATTGATCAAGTATGTGCCTCAATTATTAAATCAGGAATAGTCAATGATAGAAAGATCAAGAAATGGATAACATTGGATTCCTTGGATCAAAATAAGGTTGAGGAGGAAATCATTAAAATGATGTGCATATTCAAATACCTCCCAATACAATTGGTAGATAAAATGCCAAAAGAACTTCAAGATAGGTTATCAGAAAGATGGACATTTGCCTTGCACTCTGAGAAAGAAATTAGGGAAAGAGCCCTAGTATCTATCATGCCTCCTGAGTAAAAAATGGAAGAGATCAAAGAAATGATGAAAATTCACTCCAAATAGTTCTCACCAAAGTTGAGAGCCTACCAAGTTCTTCAAGGACATCTACTAGGGCTAGAGAGAAAGAGTGAGGCAGAATGGAGAAAGATACTTGAAATTCCTAAAATGGATACAAGCCCTGAGCCCCAAATTGCTCCTACCAAAAATCAATAGACCAAGAATGAACATGATACACAGAGCACCAAAAATATCACTATTAAGATGAAGATGTCACAACAGTAGAATTGGACACAACAGGCAACAAGAACATGAATGTTGTAGATGAGACATATCCAGACAATACTTTGGAAAACACTATGGATAATACTATAATTGACATCACAGATGATCCTATAGATTAAATTCAAAAAGATGAAGGTGTCATTATTGTCAAGGAACAAACTGACAAATAGGACACTACAATTGATGTTGCACAGGTACATATACCAGGCCAAATGTCATTATTGATTCAAGAAATCAATATTATCTCATAGAAGGAGAAGACCCCCGAGCCTAATGCAATCATATGTGAGGACAAGGGTAATGAAGAGAAAAAACATACATTTGAAGAAAAGAAGGAGAAAATCAATGAATAAAATGTCATCGATGGAGAACAAAAATATGGAGATACCACTGAGCAAGATACATAGATGAAAGATAATCATGAAATGAAAAAAGAGAAGGATGAGGAAGTAAAGACAGTTGATACCACATTGAAGGACACAAAAAGCAAAGCTGCAGACACACCAAAGGTTGACAAGGAGAAGTCCTTAGACAACCAATAGGAAAACACTGAGTAGCAAGATAAAGGTAAAACTCCTCAAAAACCATCTAGTAGCCCATCAGACCAAGCAAAGAATCTAGCTATGGTTCTACATATAGGTGGAACACACAAGTTGGAAGTCACACTAGATAAAATCATAGAAATACCAAAATGTGACCCAACAACATTAGTCTTTCAATCTCTCTAAGAACATGGAGAAATCTACCAGAGGAAAGCTTTGCAAGAAAAGATTAAGAAGCAGCACCGAGATTCATTGGTACTAGAGAACACTAGGGATATCTTGATTCAGATAGTTCCCAAAGTTGATGTTGATCACAATGCCCCCATACTAGATCAACTTTCCATCCCCACCAAAGCCATCACAAGATAGGATGTTGATGCAAAAAAGGTAATTGAGGAGTGGGCATAGCAAAAATTTCAATACAAAATGACAAAAAAGATCAACCAAGAAGTGGCAGAGATTAAGGTAAAGCTTTCAAAATTATCAGATCAGTTAGATCCAATCATAACTGAAGTTGTTTCCTTAGTACATAAGCTATGCACTTTAGAAAAGCTTACAAAGGAAAACAATGACAAGACTGCAAAGATCAAATCTGATCTAACTGCAAGTGCACAAAGTCTAACCACTAATGGAAATGCAATTAAATTGCATTATGAGAAGATCATTGAGATCAAAAGGTTTAGATAGGAACTTTGGGAAGTAGATTCACAGTTCAGAGATGAGGTTACTGAGATACAGTCTATACTGTTACCAAACCTCACACTTCTGCAGACACACCTAAGTTTAGCAAGGAAACTTATTGCCACCCTAGAGATGTTTGTAGCAGATAGAATCTATGACATGCATGCACAGATAGCATTGGAGCATATGGCTCTTGAACATCTCAAGGAGAAATGGGAAAAGATGATGAAGGAAATGAAATCCTCACACTCATATTTTTGATAAGCTATAGGTATACAACTTTGCTCTTACTATCAAAAAAGAGGCAAAAGTAAATTGATATGTACAAAGATCAATAAAAGGGGAAAAGGAAATATGTATAGAAACAAAGCATATAGCACAAAGGAGAAAAGGATGAAATAGTGGACATACATACTATACTATACCGACATATGCATAGGGGAGTCATGAAATGAATAAGGTAATATACAAGGTGTTCATACTATAATTTTTGGTAGTATTTTACACATATCAGTTTTTTATACTAATGTAAAAGGGGGAGATTGATAAACATAAAGTTTTTCCATTAGTATTCAATGAGAAAACAAGTTGTTTAACCAAGCGGTTACACTACACCAAAATTCAAGTTTTTAGTTCAAACCAAAAATGCTAAGCAAGGAGAAAACTGACAACACAGTTTTGCAGTGCAAACCAAAGATGTTATAGTGGAACCCGGTAGGAGGAAATTGACAGAGGAACTGACGAGAAGAACACAATGCAAACTGAGAGAATAGAAAAGAGAGAAACCTAAGAGAAAGTTCAACCAAGGAACATCGAAAGATAGTCAAACTTATTTCTGAGAAAACTGAGCATCAGACACTGAAATTTGATTACATCCTAGAAAAAGAGGATCTGACTTCCACATAAGATAAAATAATTGTATTCTATTTATAGAGTCTTGATTTGTTTTAAAACCATTACTTAAGGGACAAGAAACATTATTTTAATTATTTTAATCAGTCTAACTGATTAAAAACATGCAGACTAGGAGATCAAGGTCAAGTTGTAAAGATCAAGGTCAAGTTATAAACCTTTGATCATAGAGTTAGTTTTGTTATACATAAAAATACATGAGGTCAATCTATGATATAAATAGATGTTGTAATCATTCATTATCAAGGGTGAGAGGATGAATTTAGCCACCAAGTACATCTATGGATCAGACTGAAAGTTTCAAGAAGCAGAACAACAAAAGATGAAATTGGTTATCAAGAACCAAGAATAGAGGCTACTGAGAAATAGAGGTATTAATAAATCATAATAGGTGATACATTTATACATGTGAATTATAATGGATCTATAATAAAAAATTATTAGATTGCATACACTCAAGTCAATGATTATTTTTATCTGCATTCTAACATGTGTAGAAAATAGAAGAAATCCTTTCAAGGAAGGTAGATTTAACAATACTTTTGTAAATCTCTTAACCAAGTGCACACTAAATAGTGTTGCTAAATATATTAACAGAGTAGACCATAAAAAGTCTCCACAGATACTCCTAATAGGGTAGATCATCAGAAGTGATCAAATTGTAAGCTTTAACCGACCCCTTCCAATCTATAGATAGTGAAGTTTTTGTGGGTGCCATCCCTACCGCAGTTTTAACCTTCTAATAGGGGTTTTCTATGTTACCACATCTTGTGTCATGATTCAATTACTTTCATGAATGTTTCTATGAATGTTTACATGTTTGATTAAGTTAAAGAATTGATATATCTTACACAAAGATAATGTAGAACAGATGGTTGGTTATACAATTGATTACACAATGGATAAAGGTTAAAAGAAATAAAAGTTTTAGAGGTATTGATTCACCCCTCCCCTTTCAGTACACACTTCCCATTATTTCCAATAGTGGGATGGTCAGAGAAGGAAGATATATATGGGACACTTTTCCATTCATGTCAAAGGGGGAGTGATAGAAGTAGAAAATCCCTATTGTTTTAGGGGGAGCTGTGAAGTTGGGTTGAATAATTTTCTCATATTTTGAGATCAATGCCAAAGGGGGAGATTGTTGGAATTGGTTCAGTGAGAGGTGTTGATATTCATGTTTTCTCATTGATTTCAACATATGTTTGAGTTAAAGTCTCAAAAAGACCAGTTATCATTGGTACAAGGATGAATGAAAGAAGTGTACAGACACTGTAAAAAAAATTTAGAGCATGCAAGCATGGATATGTATATAAGGATGAGCAATGATCTTATATCTAAGGTCTTTTATCTTGATATTAGTTTTAGCATTAGTTACAGTTGGTTTTGTTAAGACTAGGTACACAACAGTGACAGTGTATTGTGATAGAGATGGTCTCTGTGTTTTATAGATAACTTGGATGCGAACCTGAGTTATGATTTGTGAGCTTAAGGCATAGACAAAGACATGTTGGAGAATGTTAGTCATGATTTTTGGGTCACTATATTTTTGGTGATGTTATCTGGAGTGTGTAATCTTGCAAAGATTGGTTTATGGTTGACTACAATTGCGAAACATGTTTAGAGGATGGTGAGCGTGGATTTTGAATCTTGGAGTAAAGTTGATGAATTGTAATTGATGTTTACTTGTGTAAGGTACCATTTATATCTTAGTAATGTTCTATTTAATTTTTTGTATATTGGGGAGGTCTTAATAGGCTGACCTAATTATTTATTATAAACTTGTATAAAAAAAGATTTGGTTCTTGGTGAGAAAGTATGGATGTGGAATGCTAAAGTTCTGAGCTTGTATTTTTTAAGTCCACAAGATATGGAGAAGAGGTAGTGATTGTGATGAACTTCATTGGAACTGTTTAAGTATAGAAATTTTCTATCAATCAGTTCTCTGGTTACTATTACTCCTATATTTTTATTTCAGACAATGAGTCTACAAGGTGGATTTAACCTATATATTTGGGGTGCAGTATGCTTGGGCAGTGAGCCTTCTGTTTCTCTTGACACCTAACAAGGTTATTCCTCTAACAGGGACTGTGTATTGTATGTAATAATTAGCTCCTAGTAGGGCTAAATCTCCTATCAGGGATACTATAATTTCAGTGCATTATTTGTGGGTGCTAATTCCCACTAAGTTTTTTCCCTTAACAAGGTTTCCTTGACAAAAAAGTCTCATGTTATGGTGTTACATTTGATATGTTTAGATTTGCATTGTGTATATGATTTAAAAAGTATAAAGTTTAATTTTATTTGGCTCACAACTGATTCACCCCCCGCTCTCAAATGTTTTGGTGGACTATTATTGCTAACAATACTTCAGAAGAGTATATCTTTTAGTGGGTACTAATTAACACCGTGGTTTTCTCCCTATTTGGGTTTCCATGAGATAAATATGTGTGTCAAATTTGTGGATGGACTTACATGTTTATGATTTTCATTTGTTTTAATTAAGGCTGATCTTATGAATGCCAGTTTAAGTTTAAGAGGTTGAAAAGTTGGATTCTTTGGTATATTACTGATTCACCCCCCTCTTAGTAATATTATCTTAGGACCAATAGAGACATCATTTGGAGGAAATGAACCAATTTTATATAAGGACAGAAGATAGGAACATAAGACATAAGGAATTTCAAGTGCGAGATGAAGTTATGGTATACTTGCAGAAGGGTAGAGTTCTTGTTAGTACTTATAATAAGTTGAAGATGAAGAATTTTGGTCCTTGCAAGATCTTGAGGAAATTTGATTCAGGGAATGCATATGAAGTGGAAATACATGAGGATATGGATATATCATTGGTTTTCAGTGTTTCTAATTTGTATGAATATCATGAATTAGATTGTGATGGTATTGAGGAGTCAGAGATTGGACAATAGTATCCTAAGGAGTAGTTGGAACAAATAGAGAAGATTTTGGATAGTAGAGTTGGTTAGAGTACAAGAGGTAAGCAGTATATGGAATTTTTGTAAAGTGGAAGGATAAACTAGTGGAGGATTCTTCATGGATTTCTCAGGCTGGGGTTTACCTATCAGGTTTTCCTTTGGCCCCAAAAAAGTGAGGGACTCAATTTTCAATTACCATGGGTGTCTAATGTAGGAGCATCTTGGGATCTTTGCAATCTTGCATCAACAAAAATATTTTCTTTTTTTGTTAGTATGTTTTTCTTTCAGTCTGGTGTTTCTATTGGTGATAGATCTGTACCTATTCTTTTTGGTTGCAGTCATGGCAGAGTGTTCATAACTTCACAATGGATCATTTAGTATGATATCACCTTAGTTGGTTTCATCACACAAGAGTTATTACATTTTCTTTGCAGGACTCTTCTGTTCTTCATGTTATTGATCTATTGTTGGGTTTCCAATCATTTTCACAATCTATCAGTTAATTTTTTTGATCGCGATTGTGCCATCTCACTTATAAGTTTGAGGCCAACCTTATTGTATTATCACATCTCTTATTTTATTTTTATTGGAGGTTGATATAGTTGTTTTGGGTCCTAACCTATCTGTTGTAACACATTTTCTTATTATTGGGAAATGTGATCTTTTTTAGGCCGAATAGATGTTGTGGTTTCTATTGAAGCTTATGGACTTGTTCCTAAGGGCTAAGAGGGTTTTCATAATATTATCTAGTGTGTCTTGGATAGGGTTTGTAAGGGTTTTTTTATCATATTCAGGCATGTATGTCTGGCACTAGAGACTGCATCTTGCAAATATATTATAATTGATTCACCAAAAATAATTGAAGATTGATCTCTTATTTTCTCATTGTTGGCTTGTTGTTCTTATTATTTTCATGGTGTTTTAATGGGTGCAAGTATTAGACTAATATTTTGAGGTTTCTCCATCCTTGAATACATCATAATAGAACCCTTTCCATGAAATCATACAACTCATGGCATCAAGGGAAAGTTATTTTTGGTAGCATCAAGTTTTGTGTGACCTTGGAACTTATTGCTAATGGTGAAAAAGTCAAGAAGAAAATCTCTGGGGACTACAAGCTGTACATGAAGAGGTTTTTAAGAAAGGTAAAAATCTTGTGGTGGCCTCCAATGAGAATGGGTATGATTGGTTCTCCTTACACCCACCCCCCTTATGCTTTGGTTTACTTTTATGTCATTAAGAATTTTACCCTAGAGGGAAGGTATACCACCTTTCATGGCTATTAATTCCCAATCTTCAATCATATTAGGCATGGATATAGGATAAATGCCTCATTTTTTCTTTTCTCATCCTTAAGTAGCATCATTTCCAAACAAGCATCATCTCTGTTGCATCAATTTTTAATCTATGCCCTATACCAACATGATTTTGAAAAGTCTCCCTTTCATAGCCATCTCCATCGTTATCCTCAACATGAGAAAAACCAAAGTAGATAACTGACCCAAAGCTCTATTAAAATCAAGCTTATTTAGAGTAATCTATTTCCTAAAAACCTCGATCATAGGGGAAAGGAAAAAGGAAAAAAACCCTAAATATGTTGCTTCAAATATCCCTCTTGAAGCCACTCTATTGGACACCACTCCTTTAAAAATAAAAACCCTTGCTAGCAATTTGAGCCCTTAAAAAATTATAAAATTGGGTAAAAAGTTCAAGAAAAGGAGCCCCCTTATTTTCGTGGACAAGGAAAAAGAAGGAGCTGAGGAAATTGAAAATGCAAATGAATGGAAGCATGATTTCACTTCTGGTGAAAAGAGATATGCTTTCTTGTTTAATAAAGAAAGGAAAGATAATCAAATTATGGAAGATGTGGTGTCGGAGATAGATTTTGAATATAAACCTGATGAGGGTAATTCTACAAATAATTATGAGGATGATGATTATGAAGAAGGTGAAGAGGAGTCGGGGGAAGAAGAAAAGGAAAAATCAGTAGAATTAATAGTTAATTTGAATTATTTTGAAGAAGTTGTGAATCTAACTTGTAATTATCCCGTCCTTGACAATGAAGAGTTTTTGAAGAACACTCCCCCTTCCCTTGGCATGGGTACTAATAAAGACATGACTTCCAAAATCCAAGCTTAGGATGATAAAATCCTCAAGAGAGTTAATTCTCCAGAGGACTCTATTAATACATCTTCCATAACCAAGGAGAAGTTCAGTACTTCTCTCTGCAGTGTTATTGATGGTTTCATGAAAAAGGATATCTTTGGCATGGTCACTAGCAAGAACAAAATGAGGAAGATTGTGAAGAAAATGAAGACTGGGCACTATAGTGAAGGAAGAGAAGGATGAGGAAATGGAATACTGGAAGAGTGATCTGAAATGTCTCTTTAAAGACTAGGAGATGATTTCAAAATGAAGATAGTAATCCTTAGTTTTTCTTTCCTAGATGTTGCTATAGTTTTGTTAATCATGCATATTTTAGAAAATTGTTTTTGTTTGGGTAGTTCTCAGTACATTTGTTGTTTCATGGACAATATATTTTTAAATATTAGGGACTCTGATGGTTTTGTTCTTATTTCAATAAATGAGTACTATCACATAAACATTATAGTGTTAAATTACTATTTCGATAATGCTAAATTGGTAGTAGCGTTAGGATGATCTTAGACATGGATATTATCTCTATTTTAGATTGATTTTGGTTGGTGGGGTTTTGTGTGCTTTCGGTTGTAATGACTCAAAGAAAAGGTTCTTGTGTTGGTTCTTAATCTTCTTGTTGTAATTGGGACCAAGGTTTTTTGCCTACTGATATAATAAAAAACTAGATACCACGTACTATCTAAATTTGTATATAAAGGTTCATTGTTTCATTCATAAAATAAAATATTTCATTAACTATAATAAGTAAATATTGACTACACAAGAATGACCGATCTACATTTAACTATGCTTGGTTAATAATTCTATATGATTGTAAACTATAGTAAAAGGTATAATAAAAGATGTACAAGTTGAACTACCAAAAAAATATTAGCTATCGTAATTTATGGTTTTCTTTCATATGAAATTTCACGGGTTACTCTAAATCAAAATACGCATAACATCATTGTAAGCTAGATGGCCCCTATTAGTAGTTTTAAGAAGACACATTTTATGGAATAAATCTATTTTATAGTGGAATTCCCAACACCTCAAACTACCAATTTGTTATAAACAAGTAAGAAGAAAAGTAGTCATACAAATCCCCCAAACAGATAAGCCTCTACATCCTGTCAAAGAAAAAAATCACTAGAACATAAAAGAGAATTATAGAAATTTGTGCAATTTTAACAACTTCTTAATTACATTATTAAGAAAGGAAGAACCACATAGAATAAAAAATGAATTTTAACAGATCAGTGTCTATACTATCTAGGTTATGTGAGTGACCCCTTTGGAAATTTCAATTTGGATGAGAAGAACGAACAATGCCCAAACACATATATTTTGCATCACACATATAAAATTTATTACATTAACAACCTAATATTGGAGAAAAATGAATTAGTTTTCATGGGCGTGATCAAAGGAAATGCATGGCCATTTAATAATTCTTATTACAAGGGAGGACATAATTACTATATGGATTGAATGACTCTTGTGCATGTGTAGATCAATCTACTTTGAAAATGATTCCCCTTTTGGGTGTATACTCATATTTTAAGGATATGAATAATGTTTAAGTAAAATATAAAGCCTCTTTCCTAAGTTTGATCAACTTGATTCCCCTTTTGGGTGTATACTCATATTTCAAGGATATGAATTATGTTTAAGTAAAATATAAAGCCTCTTTCCTAAGTTTGATCAACTCGAAATATTTGGGTAACCAGCTATACCTGACTGTGTTTCAAAGAAAAAGGATGCTTGAAAGTGTAAACAAACTTGAAAAAGAAAGAGGGCTCTCGAAAATGAAGAAAATGCAAGGACAAAAACAGTTACAAATATATTTGAAAAACCTTTGATACATATTGAAAACAACCAAACCTCAATCGAATTTGGGTTCATGTAAAATTATAACTATTTTCAATAGTGAACTAAATGTGAACAATCAATGATATTACATAAATTAAAGATAGATTTAAAAAACCGAAGATGGAGCCCTACCTAAAATATTGATGAATGGAAACCAAATTGATAAGGTTCATAATACCAAATCTTGCCAAGAGTTTCTCCAAACAGACACCCCCAATCCACATATCCAGACACATAGCCCCCAATACAAAACACAAATGAACAATCCCCAAAAATGATTTCCCAAATTTTATGAAGTTACATGTACAAAACTGTGCAACCAACTAAATAATAACAAATATAGAAATTAAAATTTTATAGAGTTTGTAATTAATTTAAGTTATCTATTTAGTTTCATTTAATTTTATTTTTTAATAAAAATTATAAATTTGTTTTAATACTTTTAAGTAACATGAATATACACGAATATTACAATTGAGAAACTAAAATCAAAGAATTAATGATTGTTGCAATTAAAAATTATACCAAATATATAATTACTATCCATAATATGATAATATTAAAATATTAACCATATCCCAACAACCAAATTAGGACATCCCCCTAATACAATAAAAATCTATCAAAAGTAAAAAAAAAATTGATAAATACACACCGTGACCAATAAAAATGAGTCTATAATTGAAGCCATTATTTTTCCATTAGTATGCAAAAGGAAAATAGTTTATGAACCTTCGATTAACCTACACCGAAAGAAAGACTTTCAGGAACACCAAAAGTACAGATATTAGAGATCACCGAATGTGTGAAGTTCGAAAGACACCCGACGAGACAAATCTCAAGTGAAACTAAAAGAGTAGAAATAGAGGAACCCGATAGAGAAAGGGAACCCGACAGATAGTTCAATCAAAGGAACACTGAAAGAGAGGCAAACTGATTTCAGAGAAAACCAAGTATCAGACACTGAAAGTCAGTTACATCCTGGAAAAAGTGGATCTGACTTCCACGTCAGATAAAAAAATTGTATTCTATTTATAAAGTCTTGATTTGTTTTAAAGCCATTACTTAAGGGACAAGCAAAATTATTGTAATTATTTTAATCATTCTAACTGATTGAAAACATGTAGACTAGGAGATCAAGGTTAAATTGAAAACCTTTGATCATAGAGTTAAGTTTCTTTTATGTGAAACTTAATTAGGTTAGTCTATGTTATAAATAGATGTTGTAATCATTCAATATTATAAAGGACAGCATGAGTGTAGCTTATGAGCACATCTATGGATCAGACTGAGAGTTTCAAGAAGCAATGTAGAAAAAGATGAAATTGGTTATCAAGAACCAAGAACAAAGGCTACCGAACAACAGAAGTATTATTCAATCACATTAGGTGATACATATATACATGTAATATTGAATGGATCTATAATCAGCAATAGTAGATTGCATACACTTAGGTTAATAAGTAATTTTCTTACATTATAAAAAGTGAAGCAAAGTGTAAAAATCCTTTCAAGAAAGGTGTATTTAACAATCCTTTGTAAATCTCTTAACCGAGTGCACACTAAATAGTGTTGCTAAAGATCTTAACAGAGTAGACTTTAACTGGTCTCTAAATGATACTCCTAACATGGTAGATCATCAGAAGTGATCAAATTGTAAGCCTTAATCATCCCCTTCCAATCTGTAGATAGTGAAGAGTTTGTGGGTGCCATCCCCACCACATTTTTTTACCTTCTTACATAGGTTTTCTACGATATCATATCATGTGTTATGAGTCAATTAATTTCATTAATATTTCTATGAATGTTTACATGTTTGATTAAGTTAAAGAATTGACATGTCTTACACAAAGATAGTATAGAATAGATGGTTGGATAAACAATTGATTACATAAAGGTTAAAAGATAAAAGAGATAAAATCTTTTGAGGTAATGATTCACCCCTCCCCTCTCAATACACACTTTTCATTATTTCCAACAATTGGTATCAGAGCTAGAAATCTTATTTGGAAAATCTTAAAGACTTAAGAGAAAAGATCATACAATGGAGAAGTACAAACTTGACAACAGTATTGAGAATCAAAAGCTAGAAATTCAGATCTTCTATGAATAGTATAAAGAAGCTAGAATCAAGATGAGATAGCTGTTAGATGAAAGAAATATTATGGCATCTCTCTGTAATGAGACAAATTACCAAGAAGAAAAGACAGTAGATCTATTTGAGTCTTCAAGATCTACTACAAGCAAAGAATCAGATACATCAGAAGAAAACATCACAAACTTAAATGAAAACAATCAACATCTAGATGGAAAAGTGAAATCTCTGAAAATTGGTCAAGAGACACAGATGGTAAGAATGATTGATGTCATGAACAATGATAGAAAAGATGAGAAAGAGAGAACACTAGCTATTGATGATAGAAGAAAGATTACTGATAAGCTATAAGAAAAAGAGTCTAAAATACAGAGACTTATAGAACATCATCATGAGATTACAATTCAAATTATTCTTATGAGTCAAGAGGCAAATAGATTGAATGTTGAACTCATTGAAATAATGGAATCTATCGGTGAGCTAAGGGAAGAAAATGAAACTCTGAAACAAGAAATAAGAATTCAGTAACAACCTAATGAGATAATCAAGAGAGCTGAAGAAAGAAATAAAAGAATGGATGATTTCCTTGATGGACAAAGGAGAGCCAAAAATATCATCGAACTAGGCAATCATTGTGGAAAGCAAGCTCACACATAAAATTAATGTAGGAGAAAAATGAAAGGTATTCCTAACTCCACATCTTCATTCATAGGATTTTGTTATAAATGTAACAAGAAAGGACATAAAGCATATGAATGTAAGTCTGAGATGAAACAACCAAAGATGGAAACCTACATGGACAAATACTATCCTAATTGAAAAATGCATGGGCACATTACTCTTGAATGGTGGAAGAAGAAAAAGCAAGCATGGAAGCCTAAAGGTCAAGAAAATGCCTATCAACCAAAAAGAGTCGGTAACCAGTATGTTTGGGATTACAACACATGGACAAACTGTACAACATGTGGAAGATTTGGTCACATTGATGCAAACTATATGAGATAGTGGACAAGATATTCTAGAGGCTAGACTAACCCCAAAATAGCATGTTTACACTATCATAAAGTCGGTCATCTTAAGAAAGACTACAGAGACCGAATGACAGAGACCAACACCTTTACCAATGGAAACACCATTGAAGACATCGGGAAGATGAGAAACAAAATGTGGAGGAAAGCTACAAACAATGATGAAGCTAGACCAAGCAATGAAATTGGTGACACCCTATCCAATGAATCTGGTGACATCACCACCCCCACCTAAGTAGAATAACTAAGTATGGAATTGCACTACACCAAGTTATATTTTGTACCATTTCCAATCATACATAGTTGAAATGCCAAAATTAGCATGATTGTAGATGTTGAAAAGGCAATTGAAGAACAATCAGTACATAAATTCCAATTCAAACTAGCAGAGAAAATCAGCCAAGAAGTGGCAGAGAACAACATGAAGCTGTCTAAACTTGTAAGTACATTGGAACCCATTATTTTAGAATCTATAACCTTAATCCAAAAGTTATGCAGTTTAGATCAACTCACTAAGGAGTACAGTGAGAAGATAGTACAAATCGATGTTGATCTACAAGCAAGTGTACAAGGTCTCACTAACAGTGAAGAAGCAATCAAATTGCACTATGAAGAGCTAAAGCAAGCAAGAAAGCTGAGAAAAGAAATTGAAAATGTAGAATCAAAGTTTAGAGATGAGGTAACCAAGCTCCAAGCTCTAATTTTACCCAATCTCACATTACTGTAGTAACACATGACACTGGCAAGAACACTGGTTGCCACCCCAAAAATGTCTATCCTAGACAACATTTATGATATGCATGCTAGAATTGCATTAGAGCACATGGTTCTAGAACACCTTAAAGAGAAATGGGAACAGATGATGGAAGATATGACAAATTCTCATTCCCACATTCTGGACAATCTGTAAGTTACACATTTTTGCCAAAATTTTGACAACTTGTAAGTTGTACGTCTTTTTTCTTAATATCAAAAAAGGAGGAAATGATACGTTCATATATGATCAAAATATGAATAAAATAAGGTGAAAAGGAGAAATAAAGAAAGGAAAGTATAAGTATACATGTACATATATACTATAATGCATACAGTTAGGGGGAGTAATATAAAGACAAGATATATACATGGTGTACATACTAAACACTTTAGTATTCATGCACATATCATTTTTTGATACTAATATCAAAGGGGGAGATTGAAGACATTATTTTACCATTAGTATGCAAAAGGAAAATAGTTTCTAAACTTTTGGTAAACCTAGACCAAAAGATAGACTTTCAAGAACACCAAAAGTACAGATATCAGAGACCACTGAATGTGTGAAGTTCAAGAGACACCTGACGAGACAAATCTCAAGAAAAATAGAAAGAGAAGAAATAGAGGAACCCGACAAAGAAAGGGAACTTGACAGACAGCTCAATCAAAGGAACACCGAAAGACAAGAAAACTGATTTCAGAGAAAATTGAGCATCAAACACTGAAAGTCAGTTACATCCTGAAAAAGTGGATCTGACTTCCATGTGAGATAAAACAATTGTATTCTATTTATAGAGTCTTGATTTGTTTTAAAGCCATTACTTAAGGGACAAGAAAAATTATTGTAATTGTTTTAATCAGTCTAACTGATTTAAAACATGCAAACTAGGAGATCGAGGTCAAGTTGTAGAGCTTTGATCATAGAGTTAAGTTTGTTTTACGTGAAACTTAATTAGGTCAATCTATGTTATAAATAGATGTTGTAATCATTCAATATTATAATAGGCAAGATGAATTTAGCTAACGAGCACATCTATGGATCAGACTGAGAGTTTCAAGAGGCAAAGAAGCAAAAGATTAAATTGGTTATCAAGAACCAAGAATAGAGGCTACCAAGAAATAGAGGTATTATTCCATCACATTAGGTGATACATATATACATATAATCTTGAATGGTTCTGTAATCAACAATAGTAGATTGCATACAGTCGGGTCAATAAGAAATTTTCTTACATTCTAACAAGTGAAGCAAAGTGTAAAAATCCTTTCAAGAAAGGTGGATTTAACATGGCATATGTAGTATATGTCATACGTCATCTATGGCATGTGCCAAATATGGTGCATGCCATATGGAAAAAAACACTCTACATATAGTGTGTGCTAGATGTAAAATATTTATAATTTTTCATTATCAAGCCACAACTAATCTCTTAACATGAATTTATACATGGAATACAATATTTAAGTATAAGTCACATTTCAATATATATTTTTCCTTTCTTATACTTTAAGTTATATTTTAGGTATATGTTGTTGGGATGTTCTACAGTGATTTTAGATTTGTAGGAGTTATAATGTGGATTCTATATTTTTTATGATCAGATAAATTTTCATCACGGGTTCTTCACTAAAGGGGCAATACAATATTGCGTGCATTCATATTGAGAGGTTTAAAATAGGACAAAAAATGGATAATATATTGCATAAATAGGGGGAGGGGTTTTTTTGGGTGGGGGTGGAGGTTTATATAGAAAAACAGGTGTGGGAGGGATTCAAGGGGTATTAGAGGGGGGTGAAAAAAAGGGATTTTGTGGCTATATTTTTTGAAAATAGGAGGATTTTTTAGTATACCACGAACACACATGCTATGATTTAGGTTCACTAAGTGAAGCCCTCATGATTTTCATACTTAGTTAAATTTTAGAAATCTCTCTCTCTCTCTCTCTCTCTCTCTCTCTCTCCACTTTTGAGTATGCATTGCCTATATTGATAAAACTTCTATCTGTATCCCCCCCTCTCTCTCTTATATCTCTCAAAAATATCCCCCTCCCTAGGTCTCTCCCTCCCTTTCTTCTTGTGTTATTATCCCCTATCTCTTTATCCCATATCTATCTCTATCTCCCACTCTCCTATATCTTATCTTTATTCCCTAGGTTATTACCTCTCCCCCTATCCTCTCTCTACCATATCTTTGATTCTCCCTCCTCTCTCTCCACCTCTATACCTCTCCATCCATTTCTTTTACACAACTATCACTATCCCCTTCTATCTATTCCTCCCATCTCTCTCCTCATCTGGGTATTTCTCTTTTGTCTCATCCTTTAGGTACGTCATCTTCCTATCTATCTTTCTCTAGTTCTCTCTATTGAACATGTCAAATAAATGAGAGGGGGGGGGGTGAATCAGTTATTCACACACAAGTTATAATTCTTTTTCTCTGTCGGATAATTCATAAATAATAGTATTAATAACTTTAGTTTTTCAGTTAAGCACACCAAACATCCACATAAAATGAGAGCATTAAAAATATAGAAACATCGACAGAGAACACCAAGATTTTTACATGGAAACCCAAGATGGGAAAAACCATGGACAAAATAATTCTCATGAAATGTAAAATACCTATAAAGGTGACACCAGTATAGTTATTTTTACAAGGGATCACTTCTATATGCACATAGGATTACTGTCAATATACAGGGGATCACTACCAATATACAAAGGCTCACTATCAATACACTGAGGCTCATTGTCGATACACAAAGGTAGATATCATACTAGAATCATGAACTTTACAAATTGCATATGAACATGCATTATCATTCCAAAAGTTAAATTGTATCACCATAGCAACAAGTAGAGCATCAAAGTATTGATATATTACTTTTGGTATGCAAGCACTGATAGGATCTTCAATATATCATAATGGATTCCACTGCTCACATACTATTGTCGAAAGATTTCTCAGCCACAAATACCACACTGATTCTACTCTCACTTAGCACATGAATATAAGGAAATTCTTATTTATTTATATTAGTATATGATCTTACATATTTTGGCTTTACACCAAACATGTGACAACCCCAATGCTAAGAAGATTACATTTATATTTAATACATAGGAATGATCATGAGACCAATTGATGCAGGAGCATCCTGGGTGTAAGGGCAATCTTGCATCACCCAAAAATATGTGTTTTTCTATTCAATAAGGGCTATTTTGTACAAAGCTGCTATTTTTGAAAGCTTACTATTTTTAGTAAGTTGGTTGTTTGAACTTAGAATGTTCTAATTTTCCAGGTGAAGGTTCATCTTAGTCATATAAGAATGCCAGTTGAATTTCATTGCCAGATCATCTGTATTGGCAAAGTTATTAAGGATTTACTGTTGAGATTTTAGGGTGCAAAATCTTTGAGTTTAATTTTCAGGACCTTAGAGGCTCCGAATTGAGGTCGAACCCCCGGCTGATTGGTATTTTGCAAGTCAGGAACTATAGATCGCGATCTCCCCTTTCCAGAAAGTGGTTATAATAGCCAATCGGAGCTACGGTTCAAAAGTTATGGCTTCCGGAAGTTGGGCTACCTAATCTCATGTTTTGTAAATATTTAAAGCTGAC
>MU217219.1:253038-267655 GCA_018584345.1 Thuja plicata | reverse complement strand
TCTGGGTAATAATTTGAGGCTTTGTCCTACAGAATATTGTAAGGGGAATGCCCATGTGGCTTTGCATATTGTAATTCTGAAAGTTTATAATTCCACATTTGTGGAGATAATAAGAAGCCCATTTTCTGTTATTGCAAATTGTTGTTGCTTCTTTATTTTTGTCGTGTGTTTGTGGTATTAAGGGGAGCCCCCCTTCATCACCAATCACATGCTACACTATGACCCATAGATAGGTCACACCTAAGATGTTATAATGTATATTATTGTAACATATAAAATGGTGAGAAATGTGTTGGCACCCTCAAATTTGAGGCAGCCATATCAAAAAAAAATTCTAAGGCATAGTTTTTTCCTTTGCACATTGTTTAAGAAGCCTTGTTTTGAATTTGAATTAAAAGTTCATTCTTAAGCTTAAGTCTCTTAATGTTAGGATTTTCAAGAACTCATAGACTGTCAGAAACTTAGGATTTGGACACAATCAAGAATGGAAGCATAGAATTCCCAAAATGGAGAATTATAAGAAAATGGAGGGAGGAAATGCAATTCCCAAAATTATGAAGAATCATCATAAAAATAGATGGAGGAAATGCAATTCCTGAAATTCTGAAGAATCATCAGAAAATGGAGGAAGTGCAATTCCTGAAATTTTGAAGAATCATCAAAAAATGAAGGGATAAAGTGTGATTCCCGAAATTATGAAGAATCATCAAAAAATGTAGGGTGGAAGTGTGGTTCCCAAAATTCTGAAGAATCATCAAAAAATAGAGGGAGGAAGTGTGATTCCCAAAATTTCAAAGAATCAAACTTGTGAAGAGTCAGTGTCTCAAGCCGGGAGTTGGAAAATGTGTTCCATGTAGTTGACAGTTCAAGGTGAGTAGCTAGTTGCAAGGTCATGAAAGTTTGAGGCAGTTGGCGGTAACGATTAACAATCTAGAGAGTGCTTTCAAAACTTCTTGTCAC
The DNA here is from genome assembly GCA_018584345.1 of Thuja plicata. Taxonomy (NCBI): domain Eukaryota; kingdom Viridiplantae; phylum Streptophyta; class Pinopsida; order Cupressales; family Cupressaceae; genus Thuja; species Thuja plicata. The sequence continues at coordinate 266,695 of MU217219.1, read as the reverse complement.
CAAGTTTCAAGCTAGGTTGATGCTAGTGTTTTTAAGCCACAAATTGATGAGTAAAGGGTTAGTCATTAATCCTTTGTGTTGGTCGCCAGATCATGGGGTTGTAAAATGTGAAGTACTATCAGACCGTGTGTTAGAGAATTCATGTGTCTCACCTTTATGACTAACAAAATGTTTCTTTTGTCTTTGTCAGGGAATTGCAAGATAAAATAGAATATTCTTCTAAGGTTGGAGAACTAGCGAGTGGGTGTTACGTGGCAGTCAAATAGAGTTGATCGGTTTGTGCAGAAAAGGATATAATAGAATATTAATTGTACCTCCTCATGAGTATTAAAATGTATAATTCAAGGTGTAAAAGGGGTTATTTAAATGAAAATATGGTTGGAAGGTTATAAGACAAAGGATTGTGCAAATTAAAGATGAGGACAAAACCGGAATTAAATTAAAAATAGAGAGGGGTGACGTACAACAAAAGGAAAATGAGGGAGATCTTAGTGTTTTATTTTTTCTATTTTTTATTCAAAAGTTGTTTTTGTTTTCTTCCAGTGTGGTTGTTTTTGGTTGTCTACGTGGAGGAGGGAAACAAAGTGAAAATATTTTCAGTAGGACAACAAAGAAGATATTTTTCAACAGATAAGATTTTGAGAAGGGACAAGTGTTGACATCAGATGCAATCTAGAGTTTTCTCTTCTTCTATTTATACTTATTTCTTCTCATTTTATAAAGCGATTGAGGTTTGAGAATTTTCTCTTCAAGTTTGTACAGATTAGTTTTCTCTTAGTTGTAGGTTGCAAGTAAAGTATGCTGATTGTAATAATTTTTTGGTTATGAACAATGGTAGACCAATTAGTGCAAGTTAACTTCTGTCATCATGGAGTTGTCTCCAGTTTTTTGTACTTAAACCATTTGGATTGAATGTATCAAGTATTCTCAATTCATTTGTGCAAATTTCTTTGTGGTTGTGTTGTTTCAACATTCTTCTATTCCAAGGAAAGGGTTAAATTGCTTTGTTTGAACATCAATGGTCTTACATGAATGTATTCAGACTTATAAAAATTTTAAATATAAAGGATATTGGATTTTGTCTTCACATTTGATGTGTGTTGTGTAATACATGTTAATGGGTTTCTTCCAAGGGAAGATTTAAATTTTGGATCAAGTATTAGAAAGCTTGAATGCTAAGTTGGATTTCATAAGAAGAAATTTGTGATGATATAAGTATGTTTTTTGATGCAAGGAAACAACATATTGAGAGCTTGTTGGTTGAGATTGTTGTTTATAAGAATTTTATTATGGATGTATATTTGATTCTATAACGTGGTATAGAGGCACTAGTCTATGTGGGTATAAAATATTTTCAGAATAAATTTCCAAACATATTCACTAGATCATTTTAATTTCATGTTGATTAGTGTAGGACTGGTCTGATCTAGTTCTCAATATACTTAATGAAAGTGGGATTTTTCATAAGATTGGTCGATTTTTAAATACCCATTAGCTATAGGTTTGATAACTATCAACAATTTATATATCTACAAGGTGTTTTATGTCAAAACGTTTATGTATGTGCAGATTAGGACTACCTTCTTGAGTGATGTGGAGCTCAAAAATAATAAGGCTTGTATGCCTTGTTAATATTGGGTTTTCTTGTCCTTAATTTGTAGATGATGTAGAGTTTGTGAGTTAGGTGAAGATCCCTAAGTGTAAATCCCACATTCTCTTTTAGAAATGAGGGTTACAAGAAAAAGAACGAACACAATGCTAAGATAGATCACTCACCAAAGTATACGCTAGTATAGGAAGTTTAGAAAACTTGTAATGAAGGAAATATGATTAGGATAAAATAGGATTCCAATTTTTAATCTTCACAATGTAGGAATTTGGATTGGTCTTTCTTTCCCTAAGATAAGGAATCATAAATGATATGCAAAGGAGAATCTGATTTATGAAAGAAAGTGCAAGAGATGGAAGTAGGAATGTGTGCACCTGAAAATGAGATAAGAGGAAGGTATTTGGAGGATAATTTTTTAACTAATAGAGTCCCAAAAAGACTTGATTTCTAAATCTATAAGAATACAACCTTCAAATTTCTATTATTCTCCATGAAAAGGTCGAAAGTGGTTTGACCTATATCCAAGTATAAGTCAAAATTTTGACCTATATTGTTCAATAGTAAAAATAAAAATAAGAAAGTTGATTTGGGAAAGCCTCCTAATTTTCTTTTCGGATCTGTAAGATGATCTACACTCAGAATACCTAGGTATAGGTTTAAGGTTCGACCTATACCTAATATTGTAGGAATATAGAATAGAAAAGTGTATCTGGAAAGCTCTTTAGATTACCTTCTTGAATCTATAGTTGTATCTTCACTTCAAAAATTGCACCTACACACAAGAAACAAGGGGGAAATTATTTTGAGGAGGTTTTTTCCTTGGTCAAGCCCTTTTTTAGGTATTAATCTTGAAATGTAATTGAATTTGCATGAGGAAATACAATCTAGATCCAAAACATAAAATTTCCTAACACTGCAATGATCCAATACCACTTTAAAGATGATCAATGTGTTGATGCAATAGTTTTGAATCCACAAAAATCCAATAGGAAATCATAAAACCAAACCCTTGAAGGATGAATGTTTTATCTATCCACAATGTTGGATTGAAAAATAAAGAGAAGAAGAAGATGTGAATGGATGAATGTAGATCTCCTCCCTTGATTGAAAACTCCTTTACTTGGCTTCCAATGGGAGAAATAAGCTATATCTATTTAAGGAAATGCCTTAGATTCATGATGGAAATGATGGATTTGAAGACTTGAAATTTTTGAATGGCTTCCATGCACTTGAACGCTTAATGGGCTCGATTGCTTGATGATGGATGCCTTCAATGGATGGATGCTTTCTTACTTGAAACTTCTTAAATGCACAATATCTTTCTTGATAATGCTTGCATGAATATGAAATTTCTTGCAATTGATGGATTGAGATCATGAATTGTAGGTGTCATGAGATGTGAAAATGAGATGAAGAAGTTTCCTTTTATAGTGATTTTGGAGTCCCAATTCACGAAGGTCAACCTTACTGGGTGGGAAAAATATTATACCTTACATCAGGTCCGAAACCCACCCAAATTCAACCCTAAATGTATAGGTTGAAAGTGGGTTGACCTATACCTAGTATAGGTTGCACCAGGTTTGAACTATACCTAGAAGGTGTAAATTTTGAGGTAAATTTATAGGATTCGAAAGGTGTTAAGTGATTTAGGGAAAACACAAAGATAAGTGAGAAAATCAACCATAAATACATCCAAATATTTCATAATGGGGCCCAAGAGGGAAATGGATTATGTGAATGGATGGATATTTGGGAAATATGCATAGAAATTAGAGCCATTCTCAAGTTTGGAAAAAATAATATTTATTTGGAGGATGAAAAAGGGATAGAAGAATGTGAAATTAATGTCACAAATATGCATAGAAACTAGAGCCATTCTCAATTTTGGAACAAATAATATTTATTTGGAGGATGAAAAAGGGATATAAGAACGTGAAATCAATGTGGGAACCCATAAATGCTAAAATGTGGATAAAAATGAGCACCTAAAAAGGGTGCTTACTTTTTAAGACATTGCAATTACATTTTGCAAGAGTTTCCACAACCAAGACCAAAATGTGTGGCCACTAATAGATGAATCACCATTATACAATGTAGTCAATATACAAATGACATATGATGAACTTGAACAACTATCTAGATACTTGTAGAAACTATGTAGACAACACAAGCACTAGGAATCAATAGAATAGAACACTGAAAGTATTCCAATGCACCAAAACAAATAGATCATCAGTCAGATAGTGTACACTTACAATGAACACCAAGAACACAAAAATATTTCATGTTGAACCTGTCTTGTATATAACCAAAACTCTTATTTCATAACCAATCATCAACATGTACATAACAAAACTACCAACAACTAATCGATACCACTAGAGTGTTGGTATGGAGGTTTTGACATAAATGAAAATAAATTCTAGGAACAACTCAATAAATCTAACAATATCCACCTTTTTGAATTGATGGAAAAACACTGAAACAACAATAACTCTAGAATTTTAGAAACCCCCCTTGAGTAAATGAAACATGTACTATCATTTTCTCTCCCATTTTTTTCACGATGGAAAAAGGGACAAAAAACTAATAAAGTAAAATCACAGTAACATAGTAGTCTTCATGAAATATAACTTTTTATATCTCTCCTTTAGAATAACAAGCTCCTTCTTCCATTCAATAATTTGTGTCTCCATCCAAGAGCACAAACTGGCATAATCCACCAACCTATCAAATGACTTCGTCTAATCCAAGGACTTAAACCTTCATGCAAATTTATTTATATCAGTTAGGTTTCTAGAAGAATACCCCAACCATACCTCAATCATGTCACTCACTATCCAAAATGTTTTTATTAGATGTTATCTTTTTCTTTGCAGCAACAATCACTCTGTTTTAAGTTCACCAACTCTAATTACCTATTTTCCATTTTGATCCTTGAAAATGTCCTATGACTTGCCAAGATCATTCATTTATTTCTCAATCAATTCAATCTATCATCTGAATTGTTTATAGTGGTAGGTCACTGAATACAATACATATAAATATCTTCAATCTCCTTCACACACTTATTCATCTAGCTGATAACTTCAGAGGGTCTATTTTTCCATATTACACTTCTTTACTATGGATTTTTAGACCATCAGGTAATCTTCTCCAAACTGCAACAATTCAATCTCAACATTCATGATTAAATCTATCGGTAACATACCATACACACTAGAGACTATAATTTTTATACTTGTAATATGATCAATAAAATACTTTTTCACCATCCTCTTATCCTCCGAAAAACATTCGGTCCAAAAACCATCAAGCTTACCATACTCATCATTTTCCAACATAGTTTTCACCATACACGAATCCATACGTATGGAATTTCTTAGAGAGGGAAGAAAAATATCGATATTTTCTTCCTTTTCTTCCATCTTTCTTGCAACATTTTCTTCTTCACTTCTGTCTTCTTCCTCATCTTCTCAAATTGTAACTATTTCTTTTCCTTTTACACTAGTCTTCAACTTCTTTAGTTTAGAAAATGAACCACTGACAACTTATTCCAGATACTTTTGAGCAGAGGAGGAACCCTCCTCACAATGAGTTATAGGAATAGTTCCAAAAAAAACCAACCTAGAACAAATATTCATTTTTAAAGTAGAAAATTGTGACTCGCATGCACTCACATTGTTCTCCAAGAAACTCATATATCTGTAAATCTGCTAGCTGACAGCAATGTCAAAACTTCACTCAAGGTTATCATTCGTTGGTAAAGATTCTATAGAGTATAATACCAAGTAGATCAACATAGACCAAAACTTTAACACATATCCATCTTCAACTGATATTTTTACATTCTCAAGGAAGTTGTCCAATAATATTTTACACAAATCTATTTACACATTCTCCTTCACTATCTTGCATGAAATATATACAACTAAAGAAGAGGTCCAACCCTTATGATTTTGAAATTTAATTTTGTAGGTGACACCATAGGCAAAATACCTTATAATTGGATCTTCAATCATATCTATAAGGAATGCATGTTGGTCAAGACTAATCTTCCTACAATTTTCTGCCTCCTGATAACTAATAGACTTCTTCCTGGGTAGTTCACCAACACTACACAATCTAGTAACTCCCTCAATTACTTCCTTCGATATCATATATGGTTTATCAAGAAATAAGGTTTCCACATAAAAACAACTCATAAAAAAAAGAATAAATTCATTGTTATTACACAACAAAAAATTCACCCCAGATGTCAAGCCCAAGATTTATGATCCTTTGCATGTCCTTCATAGGAAATTTGAATTCTGATTGCTTGATACAAATGTGATCAAAATAATTTTTTTCAACCTTCATCTTCTTTGCTATAGACACACAAACAAAAAAACTTGGATGACATAAAATTCAAAGCTTCTTTCACATGCTCTCTTCAATTTTGCAATTTTTATTTCATGCTACAATACCAAATGTTTAAAAAGATCTTCCTTTAAAGTCACAAAATTTCACAATTATATTTCCTGCCAAAATTTGAATATCGTTGACACAACTCAGTCATTTTGTATGCATCACATCAATCAATAAATAACCAAATTTATTCACTGTCCAATCATCATACCAGAGGCACACAAGTGTCTGGTTGGTATCACCTCTAGGAAGAGGAGAGTATGAATTAGCATCTTGAGTTCTCCCCCTGAGCCCAAGCATTTGACTCAGTTCTTAATAGAGCTAGTACTGGGATCTAGTACCACCAAAATTGCCACATCATCTAATTTTTTTCCTCCATTCTATCTTTTGAATTTGAGCTTCACTAAATTATGCATCATTATTATTATTTTAAGTATTTACGGAAACATTTTCAGATCTACATGATGTTGAATAATGACCAATCTGTCCACATTTGACACAATTCCCACTTCTTTTTCTAGATCTCACTAAAAGAGCTTTAGACCTGCACTAACTAGCCTTGTGAACTCAAATATGACATACATAGAAATTTCATTGAAATATTTAAGCATTGTATTCTTTTGTTCTTTATTTTGTCCTTGACTGTTATAGTGACTTGCTTTATGAGCAATTTTTTGACAATTAATCATTGAATTTTCTGCACCTTTCTCATTTTACAATCTACTACCTTATGACCATTGTTTTTGAAAATATAACAAAAACCATTCAAATATAAATGAATTTGAGCATTTTTTTGTCTTACCAGAGGCCTTCTTGTGAATGTGTTCTAGTTTTTACCTTTCTTGTTACCTCTTCATTTTCATCAACTTCATTTACTATTCCCTTGCCTTTATCCATCTGATTTGAACATTAGTTGATAAACCCTAATAATTATTTATCCTTGTGAAATTTATAAGAGTATAATAATTGATCAAAGATATTACTTATCGTGCATGCCTTTGTTTTTGATCTTAGCTAGTCCAGTTCTGATTCCAACTTTACATTTTATTTCTAAACTCTTTTTGATTAATTCCTTGAAGTTTTCTTCAGTCTCTTTGGTGAGGGAGCACCTAGGGGTTTAAATGTAAAGACCTAAAATTTTTTATTTAGGTTTCTTGGTTAGGTCAAGATGTTAATAAGGATGGTTTGAGATTCCATTAGGTGATTTTAGAAGGTTTTGATGAATTTTGATTCAAAGTTGTCAAGTATGCTAAAATGAGAACATTCTGAAAAATCATGTAACAGAGAGTGAAAGGCTTTGTTTATTTTTTATGTATGCTTTAGGTTTCCTAGGGAAACATTCTTCATCAATATTTTAAGTGTTTAAATTGTGGAAACAAGAAATGTCAATGTCGAGCACAAAGTTGCAATGACAATTTTGCAACTTTAAAAAGTTGCTTTGACAAGTTTTTCCAAATGGTGCATCTCATGCCTAAATAGTTATGGGAATTCATATTTGGTTGGATATTATTGTGGAAACATATATAATACCCCTCAAACCTCTTTAATGGGGTTGGAAGTCGTTCTAAATGTTTTCTCCAAATATTGAAAACTTATTATTCTCTAGCAGACTGTGCCTGTATGCTCTACAACACAAGCAATATTATGTTATTGGATTGAATGAAAAATTTCTTGACTATAGATAGTTAGATTATGTTTTTTTATTCCTTTTTATTTTCTGGTGTGATTAGTTTTGAATTTTTGTCTTCTTGAATAAAAATCAAACTGTAGACTGCAGTTCACGGGCAGTTATAGGGTTTGGATTGAAAAATGCCTCTATTGTGTGTTTCTACCATGGGAATCCAATGACCATTGGAAGTTTAAAATTTGAGGTAATACACATTATATTCCAGTTGGTTTTTTTTCAGAAAGTGTTGTTTGTGAGTTTTGCCTTCAAGCCCTAGGTGAGCTAGATGAATTCTCGGTTAGGGACTTGAACATTGCAATCATATTTTCTTGCAGAGGCAGATTGAAAAATGCAATAGAATGTTACAATGAGGTGCATGGAGGATAGAGAAATAGATGGAAGAAGGATCATACTTGGATGAATTCATCTAAGGATTTTGTGAGAAGAGGACCTAGATCAAAGCATAGTTAGGCTTGTAAATACTCAATTTTGGGTTTGGTACTGTATGGAAGGTTGGAGAACCAAGACCCCCAAAATAGTTTAGGTATTCCAAATGGGTAATCATAAGGGCCAATGGTTCATGGGTTCATTCACCAAGTTCTAGAGTTAGGGTCCAAAATCCTTGAACTTAGGGCTAATTGAGACCAAAAGCCTAATAGGCCTAAAACTACCTAAGTATGAAGGCGATGGGAAAATGCTTGGAAACTCACTAAAATTTGATTGCTACCAAAGTGTTTTGATGATCATTGAATAATTATACCTTTGCAAGATAGTTTTGGAGAAAGTTGGGAGGTTGATACATAAGCTTGTAGATATGTTACCTTAAAATGATGGGGATCTCTAGAGGGAGAATTGTTGCTAAGAAACAAAACTATACATTGATGAAATTAGAATGTCCTTTAAGAAACCAAGATCAAGATTAATATGAAGATAACTAGAGCCTCCCTATCAAATTGGTATCAAAGCCTAAATATTTGGGGAAGATGACAGTTACATGTCACTAGAAGAATCAGTTGGTGAAACAAGAGTGGTGACGAATGAAGAATTAGCCAAGAGAGTAGAAGAACAAGAAGAGGATAATAGGATGCTAAGGGAAAGGTTACTACAATTAGAGAAAAATTTAGGTGAAGTAGAAGTCAAGACTAAGAAAGTGAGTGTGAGGGTGACTGACAAGGAGGAGAAAGAAAATGAGCTAGTAGAAGAAGATGAATTCCCTATTCCTGACCCAATCCTACTAGAAGAGTCATTCCTTAAATATCTTAAAGCTATAGGAGGAAAATATTTAGAAGGAATTTCGTTCTTCAGTGGTAAGATGAAACTAAACCTAGTCATTAAATGGATGGAAGCCTTAGAAAATCATTTTTATGTGAATGGGTTTGTGAAGCCCAAAAGGTTAAAGTTTCCAAGTCTAGGTTAAGAGGAGCTGCCCTAACCTAGTGGAAGTTTGTGTTGATAGAACAACAAAAAGAAGGCAAGAAACCTATAGCTACATACAAGGGTATGGTTTACAAGATGAAAGAAACCTATGTGCTAGAGGAATATGGCATCTATTTAGACAAGAAAAGGCAAAATTTGAGAAATGAAAGATCTAGATGTGAGCACATAGACAAAGGAGTTTCAAAGACAATGCTTAAGGTCAAGTGTAATTGAAGAGGAAATTGTCAAATTTGCATGGTATTTAAATGGATTGAGATGGAACATTCAGGAGGAGATCATTTTGTTGAGCCGTACCACAATCCAAAGGTTTCATTATTTTTCACTTAAGGTAGAGGAAAGAAAAAAGAAAAGGTAGGAAAAGATCCAAAGAGGCAAAGGTAGAGATGACAGAGGTCACAATGGTGGATATGGATAGAGAAGTGCAGGTCATAGGTCCCAAGGGGAGTCTAAGACACCAAAGAAGAGTGGGAATTATAGTAGTGGAGGTGGCTACAAAGGAACAGGGTCTAATAATAGTAGAGGAAGGTCTGGAGGATCAGGTAGAGCATCATACTTCTCAACTATGCATTGTTATAACTAGGTAGGACATCCTTCTTATAGGTGCCTTGAAGATGTTGCAAGTGTGAATTCTCCTAAAGTTCAATTGGATTCAAAGGTTGGGGAGAATCTCATGGTGAGAAGAATTTTTATCAAAGAACCAGTGAAGGAGGAAGGTACCCAAAGAAGGTCTCTATTCAGAATCAATTGCAAAATCATGGGAAACATATGTAAGGTAGCTATAGATTCTAGTTCAACATACAATATAATATATGATGAAGCTGTAAAGAAGTTGAGATTGTCTAGGATCCCTCATAGTAGTCCTTATAGAGTCACTTGGCTCAATAAGGGTCAGTATGTAATAGTAAATCAGTAGACATGTGTAGAGATTTCTATAGGAGGATATAAAGATAAAGTTATTTTTGTTGTGTTACCAATGGATGTTGTCCACCTACTATTGGGTAGGCCATGTCAATATGACAGGAAGGCAATCCATGATTGGGAGAAAAATTCATATGCAATTCAATAAGATGGTGTTACTTTTAGGATTCAGTCGATAGTAGATGGTGAAGAAATTAAGTACACAGGTCCTAATGTTTTATTAGTGAGAGAAAAAGAGTTCTTGAACACCTTGAAGGAAGGAGATGGAATTGTATTTTATTTAGTGTTGAAACCTAGAGAGGAGAAGACAAAAAATAAAGTATAGGACCCTACAAAGGTTCAAGTCTTTCTAGACAAGTTTAAGGATATAGGGTAAAAGTACAAACTTGTGTCACACTTTTTTAAAGGAAAAGGTCCACTACATGCAAAACTGTTAAATTTTAACAACATAAAAGTCGCATTTGTGTTTAGAATTTGAAAATGATGTAAAGTATTGAAATGTGTAAAATTAGATTTAGTTTATGCCTAACTTTTTTAAATATTTATTGAATAAGAATTGATATAGTATTTTAATTTTTGAAGTCCATTTTTTAATTTTTTAAAATCTAGGGTCTAGTTCCTACCAAAAAAAAATATACAAATAATCTTGTTTTCCTCCGATTTTAGAATATGTTTTACACACTAAAAGAAAGATTATTTTTCAGTATATATTTTGTCTGTTATAACTATTCAAAGTCGGAGTTACCCGAAATTAATAGTTTTTGTCTCCCGCCTAATTTTCCCTAGCAAATCTAAACCAAATAGAAAACAAATTATATATTATTGAAGAGGACTCTCTCCTTTAGTGTTAAATATAAGTTTTACATTTTTCTGACATGATTTGCTATTTTTTTACTTTTTTGAAGGAGTGTGTTCTTCAATGTTAAAATACCTACTTGGAGTTTTTCCAACTTATAATATATTATATGTAATAAAAATACTATGCAAATTATATGACCATAATCTAGACTCCGATCTCTACAAAAGGGTATTTTTAGATTTTTAAAAAAAGTTGTGTTTTGATGGAGAATTATGCTCCTAAAATGAAGTGTTTATAAATTTTACATTTTTTGCTTATTTGGCTACCAAATGAGATGCCACATAAGTAGTTTCGGTCAAAATAGTTCGGGTCGAAACTGGTTCGACCGGAACTATTTTGGTCGAAACTAAGGCCGACCAAACATGGTCTCGTGGATGACCATGACCCTCTAAGATCATATATAATACATTTTTTTAATTAAAAAAATAAAATTCTCAATTATTGCGACTTAAAAAATGTTTTTTAATAAAATCATTTTTTAAATAGTTTTAAAGGTGTTTTTTTGGCGTTAAAGGGAAACTACAAAATAAGATTATCAAGGAGGTTTGTATTTTTTGAAAGTTTATTTCTTATTTTAATTGTTTGAGATTTTTTTGTGTTATGAATATTATTTTTGATTTTTTATTAAGAGTATATGGTTTTGTGGATGCAGGTGAATTGAAACGCTCAATTTGAACAATTTGTGCAATGGGGAATAAAAGAAATAGAACAAGAAAATATGATCAAATAAGGGATGACAAAATGAAAGGTCATATAAAACGTAATGAAGATGAATCTATTGAAGTTCAAGAACATGCAATTCAAGTAGGGGAACAAATTGGTGGAAATATAAATTTTGACATGGGAAATTTGATGGAGATGAATGAGGATTCACTTTTCACTAAAATTTCATTTGACAAATTGGTATTTGAAAGCACAATAAAAATAATAATGCAAAAAAAATTGGGATGAATATTTTCAAAATAAAAGTCTGATTGGAAAAGCACAATTATTTGGTAGGTTATTCAGGAAAAAATAAATGACTCCTGTTTTGGAGTTGTTAGGCGTTGATAACAAGAAAAACTCAGGAGACAGTGTAAATCAAACAATAGTTGAAGATTTGCAAGATGCATTGAACGACATTAACAACTCAAGTCGAGGAGCAGATTTAAGTGTTGCATGTAGAGCATTGATGACTACTTTATCTAGTAAGAGGTTGACACACAGAAAAAAAGTACATGCAATTTATAATTAATGAATGTATCTAGAAGAATTGTTCAAAGATATATCAGAAAGAGAAATATGTTAGATGAAAATATTCAAAAGAACTAGGTTAATATTTGTAGACTTCCTCGAAAAGGAAAAATTTCTAACGATGTAAAAAGACAAGTCATTGAATATTGGAAAGCTCACTCTTGTGTTTCTTCTAATAGAAAAGATGCTATACATATGAAAGATGAAGAGACCGGTATGAAAACTACACATCCAAAAAAATTTATAGATACAACAAAAAGTGAATTGTTTGAAGCATTCAAGCAAGAATTTTTAGATGTAAAAATATGTCAAAGAATGTTTGAGAGGTTACACCCTTTCTTTGTACACATAAATAAGGTACGTGAAACTTGTTGTTGCCAAAATCATGTTGAGTTTCATCTATATTTACAATTATATAAAAAAATTATGACAGTACTTAATTCAGATATGGTCATCCCTGGAAGTATGACACAATTTGTGAAGTCTATTTTATGTGAAAAATTAGAAGATACAAATGAGTTCAAAGTACAATGTATAAAGAGTGCATGTAGTTATTATGGAGATTTACATAAATTTCCATTGTAAATTGAGATTATTTTTGTTTCAACGCCACTTTTGTGGAAGAGATTTAAATATGAGATATACTGAACTAAGACCGGAGATGAATCCAAAAAAATTGTATTGAAGGAGAGTGAATTGCAATACCTTGAGTTTATGACCAAGTTCCATACTATGATTTATCCACATATCTAGCATTGTCATGGTGCACGATGACAAGCCAAAAAAATTGTATTGAAGGAGAGTGAATTGCAATACCTTGAGTTTATGAACAAGTTCCATACTATGATTTATCCACATATCTAGCATTGTCATGGTGCACGATGACAAGCTAAATAGTTTCATGATTCCAAAAATTGTTTTCCTCCTGGTTGTATTCTTTGAGTTTTAGATTTCTCTGAAAACTATACATTCTCCCCTCAATCAGAGATTAAAGCTCAATATTATCATTCTGAGAAAATTGCAATATTTGTGTAAGTGACCTATAGACACACACAATTTGATTTGGATGAGGTAGAAAGTAGAAATCCAAATGAATGCATTATCATCAAGGAGGTTCATTTCTATATCAACAATGATAAGGTTCATGATAGGAGCTATGTGGCTCATTGTTTCGCAATGTATTTTGAAGATATTGCAAATTGTGGGATAAAAGATTCACAACACTAGATTTGGTCTGATGGTTGTGTAGGTAAGTGTACATTCACTTCAATTCATTTTCATTCTCATTGATTACTTGTTAAATTATTAAATGATCATAATATTGCATACAACTTAATCTTTCTGGACAATTTAAATTTGTAAAAGCCTTTAATTTTCTAGTTATGCAACATGCAAGATGTAATGTTAAGTTTCTATGGAACTTCTTTGAAAGTAGACATGGAAAAAGAGAGAATGATAGAGCAGGAGCATGTGTGTAGCGTGCACTTCACCAAAATGAACTTGCAAGTACAAATAGTGTGAATGATAT
>MU217219.1:234483-253025 GCA_018584345.1 Thuja plicata | reverse complement strand
ATATATATATATATATATATATATATATATATATATTTCAAATAGTATAATTTCAACTTAGATCCATTTGCTTTAAACTGATAATTCAAAAATTTACAGGTAACATGATAGAGAACTCAAAGAAAATTGTTAAATGGTGTCAAAATAATTTTCGTAGTCGGGACACCAAATACAAAAAATGTTATTTTTGGGAAGTGAAAGGTAATTTATATTTTTTTGGAAAATTCTAAATTAAAATTTAATTTCGTGCTCATCTATGTTATCATAATTGTTGATCTAAAAATGTGCAACTTTCATTTCATATTTGTAACATATATAGACCGATCTAATCCTTACAATTGTCAAAGGATTGGTGGTATTATAAGTTTACATCAATTGATGAGTACTGGAAAACACAAGCCTCTATTGATTAAAGTAAGAGAAAAACCATGTTTCTGTGTTGACTGCGTTGAGGACAATCCAATGAGTCAATGTGAGAATATTGCAAATGGATATGTTTCACGATGGGATATGAAGGTGTTAATCAGAATGCCTCCTTATGAATATGATGACATTGAAATAAATATTTATGATCCTATATATTCAGTTGATTATGAGAGTGTTTCTGATTTAGTTGTTACGGGTGCATTCACATACATGTTCTTTTATTTAAATTTAATTTATTATATTTTTTATTTGAATTTAATAGAATATGGATTTGTATAGGTGATATTTTTGTTGTGGTTAAGGATCCTGACAATGCATAAAGTTTAGATTATTATCCACTAAGATGAACGAAAGAAAAATACAAGTTGCTAGAAGAAATTGTAGATGGTGATGGGCAGTCGTATCCGAATGGTTCAGTTGTTATTGAAGGAACATATTATCAGCAAATAAAGATAGAGAAAAATGGTGTTCAATTTATTAAATATATGTCTAGCCAAAAAGTTCTACATTACAGTCACTTAGTTATAGCAACAAAGTTGTGATTTGAGACATTGCAAAAAAGAGGACGTGGAAATCAAAAGTGGAGGTTTCCTATTGAAGAACATAAAAAAAATTGGAGATAATAAAAGACAGAGAGGATCTAGACTATATGTATCAGGAGCTTTAGGATAAAATTCTTTTTGTAGCTCTCGTAATTTCATATTTGAACTCTACAGTTTGAACTCTATAGTTATGCATGCCTGGTAAATTGTATATTCTTTTATAATGTATATTTTGATGGTTCAATTGTTTTAATATATAACTTTAATGTATTTTTTTTTAGATTTATGTTTTGATGTGTATGCTTTGATGTATGACCCCCCTTAAGACATCCCCTTTTAAATTACTTTAAATTACTTACATGACATTGTTTAGATTAGTTAATTGTATTTTAATGGTTCAATGAGTTTATTATACGGATTTTATGTATGTTGTAATAGATTTATGTTTTGATGTATATTATTTGATGTATGACCTTCTCTTAAGACATTCCCTTAAGATATCCCCTTTCAAATTACTTTAAATTACTTAAATGACAAATTGATTAGATTAGTTAATTGTATTTTAATGGTTCAATTAGTTTATTATATATCTGTTATGTATGTTGTTATAGATTTATGTTTTGATGTGTATGCTTTGATGTATGACCTCCCCTTAAGACATCCCCTTAATACATCCCCTTTTAAATTACTTACATGACAAATTCATTAGATTAGTTAATTGTATTTTAATGGTTCAATGAGTTTATTATATAGGTTTTATTTATGTTGTTATATATTTATGTTTTGATGTGTATGCTTTGATGTATGAGCCCCCCTTAAGACATCCCCTTAAGACATCTCCTTTTAAATTACTTTAAATTACTTACATGACAAATTATTTAGATTAGTTAATTGTACTTTAAAATGGTTCAATAGTTTTAATATATATGTTATGTGCATGTTTTGATGTGTATGCTTTGGTGTATGAGCTCACCTTAAGACATCCCCTTAAGACCTCCCATTAAGACATGCCATTATTTAGATTACTTAATTATATTTTAATGTTCCATTTAATTAGTTAAGGTTGTGCATGACATAACATGTTGTTATAACATGTATAAAAATAACTCTAAAATATGAAACAACTCATTCATATATGAAATGTCTAAAATTAACATGTATATATGTAATGTCTAAAATATGAAATAACTCATTCACATGTATAACATACATACATATATGAAATGTCTAAAATGAACGTGTATATATGTAATGTCTAAAATATGAAATAAAACACTAACATATAACATACATAAATGTATGAAATGACTAAAATGAACATGTATATATGTAATGTCTAAAATATGAAGTAACTCATTCACATGTATAACATACATACATATATGAAATGATGAAAATGAACATCTATATATGTAATGTCTAAAATATGAAATAACATGCCAACATATAGCATGTACAGTATATGTATGAAATAACATGTAGATGAACTATCTAGAATAGATGTGTTTGAAATAACATGTACACATGAAATGTCTAGAATATATTTATCAAAAATGAAATATGTAAAACAACATATGTGCTCAACTAGGACCATATCCTGATCCATGAAATGATGATGGTCCATCTCCTCCTGATCTCTTTGTGCAATAAAAGAAATAGATGTGGCATGTATACACACATGTATAATAAATTAAATACTTATGATCAAATAAATATAATGTTTGAAAAAATATATAAATTTACCTATCTATCATGATGCACAAGATCGCCAGGAGTCTGTAAATCTCCATATGGCTCCATACTGTCTAGAATACTTTGGAGAACACACACACACACACACACACACACACATATTAAAATCAAAATTTTAATTCAAATTATTTATACATACATGTGTAAGTTTTTTAAATACATCAAAATTTAAATAAATATATACCGTAGTAGCGTGTAATTCTCTCCCAATAGCGCTCAAATCTAAATCATGTAAGGACACATCACCAGGATCAATCTGGTCATGTAAGGACACCTTTGAGGGGTCAATATGGTCATTTATAATCAAGCTGGTAAAACATTAATGAGCGGGACATGATGAAGTGGCATGAGTAGACTGGTGAGGTACATCCTTGTCAATTGTAGTCTGTTGATGAGCTGTAGGTGGTGCAGGAATATTCTCCTTTTTTGTGCACCCTGAGAACCTAATCCAATAGATCTACTAAGAATGGTGGGGACAAATGATGGTGTCTCCCTAAGAGGAATCTCATCGATAATCTGTAAAGTCTGATATGCGTAAAGTAGATCATTGGATAAACATGCACCCATACGACGCAACTCATCAAAATCTGATATAGTTGCAACCTCTAAGGGAGATGGTATGTCTACTATCTAGTATGGATCATAACTAGAAGATGCATCCTATGCAGGTGGAGGAATGCCATAAATGGAACACAAAATGTATCTCCCTAAATGATCAAATGACATCTCTTGAACCTATTTCGCAATACTCATGATACTAGAAAATACATCCCTCCTAATCCTGTCATCAGGTACACTCTATCTTGCAGCTGTCTTTTCCAAACCTTTTGGTACAACCAAAAGGTTTGGACCCACCTTTTCCCTCTTATTATTGGGCACTCGAGTATTAGGCCCTCTGAATTTGTTTGATATTCTTCTCCTCCCCTGCCCAACATGACCGGGAAAATTTATTTAATCAACATCATGATGCAAATCAAATTCTACAAATAATTGTTTGTAGAAATATAGTGGAAGCTCATCCTTCTGGGGAAACCTATGATGAGAAACAAACCATGGAGGATATATAAATGGTGCAAAAAGGTCATCCTCGCATCAAGTAATCATATAACCTCTCACCTGAGCTCTGTCCCGGTAATGAGGAAGCATGGTATTCACCATACCGGTGGAGACCTCTTAGTCAACTTGTGTATACTTCATAGTGCTAGTAACGTTGTGGCAGAGAGAAGTATAGAATTTATCAATAGATATGATATCACAAGGGTTGTATGATTGAACTATGTCAATCATATGAATGAGGTCCTCTCTAATATTCTTCTCCCTATCCCTATTAGGAAGGGTGGTGGATGACTGAATCCTCTAATCAAGAACCTCAATAGCTCGTGTCAATCGAGCTATGGTACTAGAAAATAAATCCTCTGTGCCCTCTCTAGAGTCAAAAGATATATGAGAAGAGCAGTCACTACCATCCCCCTGAACACTAGCCTCTCCAAAATTTACAGGTGATGCCCCTCTACCATATGTCATGTGATAGAAAAAGTCTAGATATATGCTCGAAAGTATAAAGAAGAATATATGTAGATCTCTACACGTGTACATGGTCCAATTCTAATTTAATTATATATTTTTAAACACATGCTACAAATAAATAAACTTGAAAACACTTGAATGCATATACATTTGAAAGAAAAATTATTTAAAATCATATACATACATGTACATATTTTCTAATGAAAAGAGGTTTTGAGTTATGGTTCAATTTTGTCTAGGTTTACAACTAGCCTAGTTGAATGTAGATTAATGTTGAATGTTTAGGTTTAGGGATCAACTTGGTTTATTTCTAAATTAGGTTTAGGGTTAATTTGTTCATGGTTAGCCCATTCATGTTGGTTTCTAGTGTTCTAAGGTTTATGTTGGCTCATGTTTCAGTTTCACATGTTGCTTTCATGTTAGGGTTCATGTGTTGGTTCATCTTAGGGTTTATGTTGGTTTCTAGTATGTTAGGGTTTATATTGGTTCATGTTCTACTTGAAGGTTAGGGTTCATGTTGGTTGAACATGCTATGGTTTATTTCTCAATTATGTTTAGGGATTTACTTTTAAATTAGGTTTACATGGTTAGGGTTCATATATGTTTGTTTAGTGTTAGAGTTTATGTTGGTTAATGTTCTAGTTTCATGTTAGTTCCTAGCTAATGCCATGTCATGATAGATAAAATAGATAAAAGAAAACACAAATACATGTATGTTCGAAAGAAAAATGATATAGAATGTTAAGGTTTATGTTGATTTATGTTCCAGTTTCATGTGTTGGTTTCATGTTAGGGTTCATGTTAAGTTTTATGTTGATTTATGTTTCAGTTTCATGTTGGTTTCATGTTAGGGTACAATGTTATGTTTAATATATTTTGTAATACTAATGTTTTCTAATGTCTTGTAACATTTTACTAATGTTTTGTAACATTTTCCTAAGGTTTTGTTAGGGTTCATGTTAGGGTTCAATATGGTTAGGGTTTCATATTAGGGTTCAATATGGTTAAGGTTTCATGTTACCTGGTTAAAGTTAGAGTTTATGTTGATTTGTGTTTCAGTTTCATGTTGGTTTCATGTTTTGTAACATTTTCCTAATGTTTTATAACATATGTAATAAAACTAAATTAATTAACTAAGTAACTAACATATTATCTTAACTTGAAAAAATAAAATCTACATAAAACAATATTTTATTTTATATTTTCTAAAATTAAAAATAACAAAATTAAAACAAAAAACATCAAATAATACTACAACTACATTAATTTAAAAAAATAAATTTTAAAAACATTAAAAAAAAATCCCTAACTATTTTCGGCTGAAGTTCTCCTATTCCACTCTGTAATTCTCTGAAGGCGCTCAGTACAAATGAGCCACTCTAACCAAATTTCAGGGTATATATGGTTTTTAATGGTTTTGACCAAAACAGTTTCAGCCAGAACACATCTGCCACATGGTGCTGCGTGTGCGCCACACACGTATGGTCAAAAATGTTCTAACTGAAACCGTTCTGGCCCAAACAGTTCTAACTAGAACTATGAAAAATGGTCCTCAAGTGCAACACAACTCTGTACTTTTACACTATAGTGAGTGAGGGAACACCTTCCACATTACCACCACTGAGGGCTATAAGTCATCAAATATAATTTATACCAGGGGCTTCCTTTCCAAGTAAAGAAACATATAAATGACACCTCAATAGAATGAAGAAGCGGCCAAAAAATTCCAAGAACTCCTAGATAGTGGGTTAATCAGGAAGATGTTAAGTCCTTATGTAGTCCCCACAGTCTTGGCACCCAAGAAATAAGGAACATGGAGGCTATTTACTGACTCCAAAGAAATTAGTTGGATCACCATTAGATATAGGTTTCGCATTCCTATAATTGAAGATCTCATGGAATATTTAGGGGGTGCACAATACTTTACTAATATTGACCTTAAAAATGGCTACCACCAGATAAGAATCAAGGAGGGAGATGAGTGGAAGAAAACATTAAAAAACTAAAAAGTGGTTATATGAATGGCTTGTGATGTCATTTGGGCTGAAAAATGCACCAAGCACTTTTATGAGGGTAATGAATGAGGTCTTATAGGACTACATAGGTAAATTTGTAGTAGTTTATTTAGATGACATCTTGATTTAGTAAAATGATGGAAGAGCATATTAAGCATTTAGAAATTGTATTGAAGACATTACATGGGGAAAAAATAACCATCAATATGGATAAGTGTGAGTTTATTTAACATGAGATATTTTAACCTAGATTTGTGGTTTCAAAAGGTTATTAAAGATGGACTCTTCAATGGTTAAATAAATCCTCAATTGGTCCACTCCCAAATTTTCTATTGAAGTCATAAGTTTCCATGGTTTAGCTCAGTTTTGTAGGAATTTAATAAGAAGCTTCAGTGAGATATGTTCACCTGTCCTTGGCACCATAAAAGGAGGCATGAAGACCAGATTTCAGTGGAAAGAGATGACTTAAAAAGGGTTTGAAACTCTGAAGAAGAAAGTGACTACACAACCAGTGTTGGTACTACCAAGTTTTGACAAGATCTTCACTATAGAGTGTGATGCCAGTAATGCTACAGTAGGGGCAATATTGAGCCAAGAAGGTAGATCAGTAGTATTTTTTAGTGAAAATATCAAGGATGCTAAAAGAAGGTACTCATATTATGACTTGGAATTATATTCTCTTGTCCAATCATTAAGAAAATGGAGGCACTATCTTTTTCCAAGGGAATTTGTAGTTTATACTGATAACCAAGCCCTCAAGTTTCTAAATTCCCAAGATAAGTTGAATCACAGACAAATCAAGTGTGTGGACTATTTGTAGTCTTAAACTTTCAACATTAAACATAGGACATATTAAATCAATAAAGTTGTTGATGCCTTAAGTAGGAGAGTACTGATAGTACAAGAGATTCAACTCAACAACATTGGAATAGATAATTTCAAAGAGTTATACGAGGATGATGAAGACTTCTTTGTGGTCTATAAGATATGTCAGAATTTTGGAAACATTTTCCATAGTGCATATGTAGAATACACTTTACAAGAAGATTTGGTGTTCAACAGTGGGAAACTATGTGTACCAAGAGGGTTCATGAGAGAAAATATGATCCAAGAAAAACACAATGGCATCTTGGGAGGACACTTTTGATTGAATTAAAATTTGGAATTGGTGCAAAGATTTAATTATTGTCCTAAAATACAAAAAGACATCAAAAGGTATGTGGAGAGGTGCACAATATGTCAGTGATCCAAATGAACATCCACTAATGTAGGATTTTACCAACCCTTTCCCATTCCCAATAGGCAATGTGAATGTGTGAGCATGGATTTTTTTGTTGGGTTGCCTAAAAAAAAGAGTGGATTTGATAGCATCTATTTTGTCATGGAAAAATTAAGTAAGATGTCCCATTTTATTTCTTTCAAGGTAACTCATGATGCTTTTCAAATCAAAAATCTATTCTTTAAAGAGATCACAAGGATCTATGGTTTTCTAATCAGTATAGTATCTTATAGACACTCTAAATTTATAGGACATTTTTGGAAAACATTGTGGAAAAGGTTGGGTACTAATCTATCATTTGGGTTTGCATACCATCCCCAAACAAATGGAAAAACATAAGTTATTAACAGAACCCTAGGACACCTCTTAAGGTGTTTGACTAAGGAGTAATGTCATTCATGGGATCAAATCATACACCAAGCTAAGTTTGCATACAATGATACAATGAATAGAACCACATGAAGAAGTCCATTTGAAGTTGGTTTTGGTGTGCATTCCAGGGGAGGGTTGTAGCTTAGAGACCTCACAGGGTTAGAGAAAAGAAGTGGCTATGCCAAGGATTTTTCCCAATCCATGAAAGGAGTAAATGAATAGGTTAAGAAAACCTTGACAGAGAATACACAAAAGATCAAAGACAAAGCTGACTTGAAGAACAAAGATGTTCAATACTACGTAGATGACTTAGTAATGGTGTATCTAAACAAGGATAGATTACCAAAAGGATTCCCTAGTAAACTGGAGATGAAAAGACTTGGACCATGCATAATCTTGGAGAAGTATGAGCACAATGCCTATAAGGTTGACTTGCCTGAAGATATTTCTTTATCTCCTATTTTCAATGTAGTGGATTTTGTGCATTATAAGGGTTCCAATTTAGAGGTGGATAAGGAAGTTCCTAATGTTATAGATGTTGTTTGTGATTTTCCACATATACCATTTCAACCAAAGCTAAAAGCATAGAAGATACTATGATCTCAAGTGGCCAAGAAGACTAGAAAAAAGTCTATATGGAACACTTGGTTAAGTGGAAAGATCTATCTGATGTTGAAGCTACATGGGTCCCTGAGACTGATTTTAAGAAGTTGGGTATAGATCCTATACTCTTGTCTCCTCTAGTGATTTGAGCTCTTTTCACTATGGGAGAATGGTGGAGAACCACCTAGGGGTTTAAATGTAAAGTCCTAAAATTTTGGCTTGAAGGACCTTTTTTAGGTTAAGATGTGAATAAGGATGGGTTGAGAGTCCATTAGGTGAGTTTAGAAGGTTTTTTGAATTTTGAGTCAACGTTGTCAAGTATGCTAAAATGAGCACATTGTTCAAAATGATGTAATAGAGGGTGAAAGGTATTTTTTATGAGTTCGATATGATTTAGGGGTCTTAGGAAACTATTATGCATCAATATTTTAAGTATTTGAATTGAGGAAACAAGAAATGTCAATGTTGAGCACAAAGTTGCAACTTTGACAAGTTTTGTCAAATGATGCATCTCGTGCCTAAATAGTTATGGGAATGCATATTTGGTTGGAGCATGTTTTGTAAAAATATATAAGACCACTCAAACCTCTATAATGGGGTTGGAAGTCATTCTGAATGTTTTGGCAATATTGAAAACTTGTTATTCTCTGGCAGACTATGCTCATATGCTCTACAACACGGGCAATACTATGTTATTGGATTGAATGCATAATTTGTTGACTGTAGATAATTAGATTAGATTTTTCTTCCTTTGTATTCTTTGGTGTGATAATTTTCAAATGTGTATCTCGTTGAACAATAATGAAACTATAGACTGCAATTCACTAGCAGTTCTAGGGTTTGGATTGAAAAATGCCTCTATTGTGAGATGTTGCCATGGGAATCCAATGATGAGCAGAGGTTAAAAAGTAGAGGAAGTGTACACTATAATCCACTTGGATTTTTTTTAGAAATTTTTGTTTGCGATTTTTGCCTTCAAGACCTAGGTGAGCTAGTTAAATGCCCGGTTAGGGATTTGAATAGTACAAACATATTTTCTTCTAGGGGTGGATTGAACAATGAAGTAAAATGTTACAATGAGGTGTATGGTGGCTAGGAAAATCTCTAGAAGAAGGATCACACTTGGATGAATCCATCTAAGGAGGTTGTGAGAAAAGAGCCTAGATCCAAGCATAGTTAGGCTTACAAAGACCCAATTTGGGGTTTGGTACTGTAAGGAAGGTTGGAGACCCAAGACCCCCAAAATATTTTATCTCTTCGAAATGGGTATTAATAATGGCCAATGGTTCAAGGGGTCATTCAAAAAATTTTAGAGTTAGGGTCCAAAACCCTTGAACCTAGGGCTAATTAAGACCAAAATCCTAATAGGGATAAAATTGTCTAAGTATGAAAGAGATGGAAAAATGCTTAGAAGATGAGTAAAATTAGATTGCTACCAAAATATTTTGATGATCATTAAATCATTTTACATTTTCAAGATAGTTGTGGAGGAAGTAGGGAATTCGATACACAATCTTGTAGAGATAAGCTTGAGGACTAGTTTAAATGTTACCTTAAAATGATGGGGAGATCTAGAGGAAGAATTTTTGAGCACTAAGAAACAAAATAATAAGTTCATGAACCTAGAGTGTCCTTTAAGGAATGAAGATCAAGATTGATATAAAGATAACTAGAGCCTCCCTATAAAAGTGGTATCAAAGCCTAAATATTTGGGAAAGAAGGAAGTTACATGTCAATAGTAGAACCAATTGGTGAAATAAGAATGGTGATGAATGCAGAATTAGCCAAGACTAGTAGAAGAACAAGAAGAGGATAATAGGATGCTCAGGGAAAGGTTAGCACAATTAAATAAAATTTTTGGTGAATTAGAAGTCAAGAGTAAGGAAGTGAGAGTGAAAGTGTCTGGGAAGGAGGAGAAAGAAAAGGTGCTAGCAGAAGAAGATGAAGTCCCTGTTCCTAACCCAATTCTACCAGAACAGTCATTCCTTAAAGCTATTAAAGCTATGGGAGGCAAATATTTAGAAGGTATTTTGGTATTCCATGGTAAGATGGAACCAGACCTATTCATTGAATAGATAGAAGCCTTATAAAATCATTTTGAATGTGAAGGGGTTAGTGAAGCATAAAAGGTTAAAGTTTCCAAGTCTAGATTAAGGGGAGCTGCCCTAACCTGGTGGAAGTTTGCGCAGACAAAATGACAAAAAGAAGGAAAGAACTCTATAGCTACATGGAAGGGTATGATTTCCAAGATGAAAGAAACCTATATACAAGAAGATTATGAGATCCAGTTACATAAGAAAAGGAAAAAATTGAGACAAAAAGATCTATATGTGAGCACATACACAAAGGAGTTTCAAAGACTATGCTTAAGGTGAAGTGTAGTTGAAGAGGAAAGTGTCAAAGTTGCAAGGTATTTAAATGGATTGATATGGAACATTCAGGAGGAGATTAATTTTTTGAGCCCTACCATAGTCCAAAGGTCTTATCAATTTGCACTTAAGGTAGATGAAAGAAACAAGAAAAGGTAGGAGTGGGGCCAAAGAGGTAGAGGTAGAGATCATATAGGTCAAAAAGGTGGCTATGCAGGAAGAAGTGTAGGCCAGAGGTCCCAAGGGGAGTCTAAGCCACCAAGATTGATATTAAGACAACTAGAGCCTCTCTATCACTCTTGAAATTCCTCCAATGACATCTTGAGTTCAATTTTTACTAACCAAGTATTCTTTGGCTTGTATTTCAATCTACCTTCTTCCTCTTGTGTCTTTCAAGAGTGATTACCTTCCTTTCTTGTCCCTGAACTAGGTATATATCATTGTCTTTTGATTCTTTTAATTCCTTTAGTTATTTTTCCAGAGCAGAAACTTTGTCTTTAAACTCCTTAAGTTCTTGAATGACTTCCTTGTTCCTTACTTTGAGTGTTTTAAATTTGTAATGCAATGATTTTATTCCTTCAGGTTTTCTTTCAACTCCTCATTTTTATGATTCATTATCTTCATCATGATTGACCAATATCCTTTAATGTAGAATCCTCCTTCCATCTCTTCAAAAAACCAAGATCTCCCTCAAGTGGTTAAGCTCTATCTACAAGGGACAGGGCTCTAATACCAATTATTGAAGAGGCCAAATAACTAAGTGTGAGGTGAATCATTTATTCCCACAAGTTATAAAAATTTCCCTCTTTTGCTCAACTCATAAAGAATAGTATTAACTTTAGATTTTTTTGGTTAAGAACATCATACATCCACATAAAATGTAAACATTTAGAACACAAAAACATTGACATAGAAAATAGAAAGATTTTTATGTGTAAACCCAAGATGGGATAAACCATGGAGAAGATAATTCTCATGAAAGTTAAAACACATGTTAATGTAACACCGATATGGTGATTTTTTACAAGGGCTCATTGCCGGATGCATAGAGGCTCACTTTTGATACACAAAGGCTCACTATTGATACATGAAGGCTCATTGTTGATACTCTTAGGCTCACTTCTAATACACAAAGGCTCACTACTGATAAACTGAGGCTCACTGCCAATACACAAAGGTATATATCATAACAGAATCATGAACTGAACAAATTGCATCTGAACATACATGATTAGTTCCATAGTTAAGCTCTTATATCACCATAGACACTAGTTGAACATCAACAAATTGATCTACTAATTTTGATATGCAAGCACCAATACGATCTTCAATCTATCACAGCAGATTCCACTACTCATATACTGCTGTCATAAGATTTATTGACCACAAATACCACACTGATTCTATTCCCACTCTACAAAAAAATACAAGGAAAGTGTTCTTTATTTATATCAGTATCTGATCTTACATATGTCATCTTCACACAAGATTTGTGACAAACCCAATGCTAAGAATATTATGATTATATTTAATACATAGCAACGACCATGAGACCAATTATACGCTACACTAAGACTCCTATATAGGTAACACTTAAGATGTTACAATGTATATTAAATTTTCCAAGAGATGTCACAACCAAGACCAAAAGGTGTGGCCACCGATAAATGAATCAACATTATATGTTGTAGCCGATATACCAAAGACATCTGATGAAATTGCAAACTATTGAAATATCTATAGAAACTTTGTAGCCAACGCAAGCACCATAAACTAATAAAATAGAACACTAAAAGTATGCTAGCGCACAAAAATGAATAGATCATAAGTAGGATAGTATACACTCCCAAAGAATACAAGGAACACCAAAAATATTCATGCTGAACCTATCCCATGTATAACCAAAACTCTTGTTGCATAAAACTTTATCAATAGGTACATTACCAAAAACTACCAACAACCAATTGATCCTAGGTATGGAGGTTTTGAGATCAATAAAAATAATTGGAAGCAACAACTCTCTCTCTCTCTCTCTCTCTCTCTCTCTCTCTCTCTCTCTCTCTCTCTCTCTCTCTCTCTCTCTCTCTCTCTATCTATCTCTCTCTCTCTCTCTCTCTCTCGTCCAGAAGCACCCCCACTAAAACAACATGAATATTTCATCCCTTTGTGACTCCTATGGGGTCTTGAAGTTACCTAAGTCCTAAGGGTTTCATTTGAAGTCCCTTGACCCAATTGTAAGGCCTGGTTCCAAGATTTGGCATTCAAAAGCCACTTGTTCAACCATTGGTCAAAGGGTCCCTAAAGTCTATAATTTGGGTATTTAATGTTTTTAGGTTGTTTTAAGTCAATTAGGAACCTTGGACCGTTCACTTTCTGCAATAAGTTTGCACCTTTAGTGCAAATTTTGTAAATATTGTCAAAAGTTGTGAAGCAACTTTGACAACATTTGCAACTGTTTGTTTGTAAAGTATTAATGAATTACCCAATGGGCATATGGTTTGAAATATAGTTGTAAACATTGGGAAAAGCTTTCATATACCTTTTAGGTGGGTGGAAATAAACCATGATGTAATTTTGTTTTTAAAATCAATAACACTAATTGATTTTCCTGCAATAGTTAATTCAAAACTCCATATACAACCCTGTACGGACAAGTTAAGGTATGAATCCAATTGGGAAGTAAGAAGCATTGATCTACTTTAATTTTTCTTTTGATTTGAGGTCTCAAATTTCTTTGGGTTGAAATTTATTGGATTTTCTCTTTGCACTAGTTTGAACCCCTCTTGAACTAGGGTTTCCTCTGTAAATTTCATTTTCCTCTCATGTCCACCCTTGGAAAATCATAATCCTTGGTGGAATGATAGTTTTTTATTTTTCCTTGATGATTTTGGAGTTGTCTTGCAAGGAAACAGTTCATGTTTTAGATGAATTAGGGTCAGCATCTCTATGTGGCGACTAGAGACCAGAATGGTGAAACAATGACAATCATACTTTGTGGTTGAATCAAACCTTCTAATTGAACCTAGAGTAGTTTGGGATCATGCTAAGTGAAATAAAATCCTTTTTGTTATTCCTTCCATCAGTATTTTTGGTACTTCCTTCATTATAAGAGACCTAATTGCCAATTAGGCCTGTCTGATTTTATTGTTGTTAAGCCTGTTCTTTTCAACTTCAGAACACTTGGCTTTAGGGATTGATATAAATTCATAGAGGGTACTCAGAACTGTGTTTACTTCCTTAGTTCTGGAGTAAATTTTTGGAGTTAATCCCCTTTAACCTTGTGAATAGGGCTACTAGGAATTGAAGGCTTTTTTATGGAATAGTCACCTTAAGGATACCCTAAACTTTCTTAATGATTGGAACATGTCCTATTGGACCTAAGGAGACCTTAGGAAATTTGGTTCAACCCCTACAATTTGAGATTTTCATTCTTAGTCCTATGAATCAATCTAATATTGGTTACATAGGGAATAGTATTGTTGTAATGCATCACACATCTTGAACTAAGTATTGTGTTCATGTCAAGATGTTAGGAGTTTGGTGAAAGTGTTGTGGACCTTTTGTAAAGTTGCAGTTCTAGGCTTGGTGGGTTAGTGTGTGTAGAACCATTTGGGAAGGTGTCAAAGGACTTGGTTTCCACCTTCCTTGTGATAACCTAGAATTTGTATCAAGTGGTATCAGAGAAACTTATAGATATTTGGACTTACTCAAGTTACAAAAATGTCAGATGGAGGAGATGACAGATAACTTCCAAACAAAATGACCAATGCAGAACTACTAAGGGTAGTGAAGGAAAATGAGGTAGAAAGGAAGTGGATGAGGCAAGAGATGGAGAAGCTTATGAAATAAATCAATATTGGGAGTAGCAGAAACTATGGGGTTGAAGAAGAGGGGAATGAGGAGGAGGTCCCTTTGCAGGTGGAAGAAGAGATCCCTATAGACCAGAGGCTATTGGTGAAGACTTTGAAGTCTATGGGGACGAAAACCATGGACACTACACTTGATATTTTTGTCTATAGTGGGAAGATGGATGCATAATAAGTCATGGATTGGATGGATGCAGTCACTAGTTTCTTTGACTATGAGGAGATACCAGAACACCAAAAGGTAAAAATAGCAAAGTCCAATTTCAAGGGATCTTCCCGAACTTGGTGGAACTTCACTAAAAAGGAGAGGGTAAATATGGATAAGAATCTAGTTGGCACATGGAAGAAGATTATGGCATTAGTGAAAGAGGCTTATGTGCCAGAATATTATGAAGTACAACTTCATAAGAAAGATAGAGTTTGAGACAAAATGAAATAGATGTTTCAGGGTATACTGAAGAGTTTTGTAGGCTCTCAATGAAAACTAAGATGGTAGATCCAGAAAGTGTCAAGCTTGCAAGATACATGCAAGTAATAAGGATAAACATTCATGATGAGTTGAGTTTATTCTCTCCTACTACAGTCAAACAATGATTTCAATTAGCACTAAAGGTTGAAGAGAAATTTAGAAGAAGACAAGACCAAGGCACTAGAGGGAAAAGAAATAACAATCCCAATAAAAAATTTAGAGGAAGAGGTAGTTCATGGGGTAGAGGACAATCAAGAAGTGATAGACCAATGGAGAAGAACCAAGGAGGAAGAGACCAAGGAAAGTCAAGCAACAGAGGAGGCTTCAGAAGAAGGAGACCTTTTGGTAGGGGTAGGGGAAAAAAAAATTAACCCTTAATGTGTTTCAACTGCAATCAGTTAGGCCACCATGCAGGGAGATGCCATGAGAAGAGGAACAACAATCAAGATGAAATAAGAGCATCATTAGTCCAAGAAGACAATCAAGAACTTGAATTTGAAGAAGGAAAAATCCTGATGATGAGACAAGCCTTCTTGCAAGTACCACACACTCAAGAGCCACCCCAAAGGAAGAACCTATTTAGAACAAGGACCAAGTGCCAAGGAAAGGTATGTAACTTGTTAATAGACTCTAGTTCAATAGAGAATTGGATTTCTAAAGAAATGGTACTAAAGTTAGAATTTAAGAAAACACTACATCCTTTCCCTTATAATGTTTCTTGGCTCACTAAAGGACAAAAAACACTAGTCACTCAGCAGGCTATGGTAGAATTTTCTCTAGGAGATTTCAAGGATAAGGTTTTGTGTGATGTTTTAGAGATGGATGCTTGCCATGTTCTACTCAGAAGACCATGGAAATATGACATGGATTCCACCTATAGTTGTAGGAAAAATACCTACACTATCATTAGGGATGGAAAGACCTTTACAATGAAGCCATTTCCTGATAAAAAATCAGAGGAGGAACCCACTGTAATCATGATAGGGAAAAAATAAATGGTAAAAACATTGAAAGAATTAGAGGAGGAAAGTTTCATACTGATCATGAAGCCTAAAGAAAAGGAAGAATTTGTTAAGATAGCACCCATACCAATAGAGGTCAAAGAGTTGCTAAACAAAAATAATGATGTCATAACAAATGATCTACCTTCTTCGCCCACCCCTTAGAGATATTACTCATCATATTGATCTAATGCTAGGTTCCTCATTACCAAATAAGGAACCCTATAAGGTGACTCCAAATCAGAATGCAAAGATTTCTAAACAAGTCCAATAAATGTTGGCTAAAGGCCTAATACAAAAAAAGTCTCAGTCCTTGTGTAGTCCCTTATGTCTTAGCACCTAAAAAGGATGGAAGATGGAGGTTATGCACTGATAATAGGGCTATAAACAAAATAACAATCAGATATTGATTCCCCATTCCAAGGATTGAGGATCTACTGGATCAACTTGGGACTGCTTCATACTTTTCCAAAATAGACTTAAAATTAGGATATCACCAAATAAGAATCAGACTAGGGGATGAATGGAAGACTGCATTCAATATGATTGAAGGGTTATTTGAATGTCTTGTAATGCCATTTGGGCTAAGCAATGCCCCAAGCACATTCATGAGACTCATGATTGAAATTTTCATTGATTTCATTGGAAAATTTGTTGTTATTTACCTTGATGACATACTAATTTTCAGTACTAGCAGAGAAGGACATATAAACCATTTGGAGAAGGTGATAAGGAGACTTCATGACCACAAGCTCATCATAATATTAGAGAAATCTACCTTCATGCAAAGGGAAATTACCTTTTTGGGGTTTTTTTTATCTCTAAAGGAACACTAAAAATGAATCCTAGTAGGGTGGAGGCCATTGTCAATTGGCCCACTCCAAGAAATTAAGGTGAGCTAAGGAGCTTCCATGGCCTTGCTAATTTCTATATAAAGTTTATAAAGAACTTCAGTCATGTATGTGCTCCCATGCTAGACACCATTAAGGGTGGTAAGAAAACTAAGTTTGCTTGGACAAATGAAGCTAACAATGCCTTTGATTACTTGAAGAACAGGGTTTCTAAATATCATATCTTGACCTTACCTAATTTTAGGAAGGTGTTTACTATGGAGACAGATGCTAGCAACCTAGCCATTGGTGTTGTCCTAAGCCAAGAAGGGAAGCCTATAGATTTATTCTCTGAAAAGCTAAATGATACCAAGAAAAGATATTCAACCTATGACCTTGAATTGTATGCATTAGTGAAGGCCCTTAAAAAATGGAGACACTACCTTTTACCAAAAGAATTTGTTGTCTATACTGACAACCATGCTCTAAGTTTTCTAAATTCTTAGGAAAAATTAAGCGTCAAGCATATAAAGTAGATGGAACAATTGTAGGCATACACATTCACATTGAATAATAACAAAGGTCAAGGAAACAAGGTTGATGATGCCCTCAACATAAGGGTTGTTTTGATTGAAGAAGTGTAACTACAAAGCATTGGATTGATTCTCTGAAGCATCTATATGCAGGTGTTCCAGATTTTAGAGAGGCATTCATGGTTTGTTCTCAACTTGTAGGAAAATATGATGAAGGGATGCTCCCCTTAATACCACAAACACAGGACAGAAACAAAGAGAAACAACAGAAATTTGCAAGAATAGAAAATTGGCTTCTTATTGGCTCCACAAATGTGGAATTAAAAAATTCAGAATTACAATATCAAAAGCCACATGGGCATCCCTTACAATAATCTATAGGACAAAGCCTCAAATAACCACCCATAACTGCCCTAGAAAACACCACGGGCCTTCCTTAAATAGGCAATTTTCCACTACCCAAGCAGGTTCCAGAAATCTAGCCATTAAGGCCGACTACCCTTAGCATTTAATTATTTTTCACTTTTATTACAAAAGGGTCGGCTTTAAATATTTACAAAACATGAGATTAGGTAGCCCAAATTTCGGAAGACATAACTTTTGAACCGTAGCTTCGATTGGCTATTATAACCACTTTCTGGAAAGGGGAGATCGCGATCTACAATGTCTAACTAGCGAAGTGCTAGTTAGTTAGGGGTTCAACCTCAATCCGGAGCCTCTAAGGTCCTAAAAATTGAGCTCAAAGTTTTTTCACCCTAAAATCTCAACAGTAAATCCTTAATAACTTTGCCAATACAGGTGATCTGGCAATGAAATTCAACTGACATTCTGATATGACTAAGATGAACCTTCACCTAGAAAATTAGAACATTCTGAGTTCAAATGACCAACTTACTAAAAATAGTAAGTTTCCAAAAATAGTAGCTTTGTACAAAATAGCCCTTATTGAATAGAAAAA
>MU217219.1:216247-229336 GCA_018584345.1 Thuja plicata | reverse complement strand
TTTGCACCCTAAAATCTCAACAGTAAATCCTTAATAACTTCACCAATACAGATGATCTGGCAATGAAATTCAACTGACATTCTTATATGACTAAGATGAACCTTCACCTGGAAAATTAGAACATTCTAAGTTCAAACAACCAACTTACTAAAAATAGTAAGTTTCCAAAAATAACAACTTTGTACAAAATAGCCCTTATTGAATAGAAAAACACATTTTTTTGGGTGATGCAAGATTTCCCTTACACCCAGGATGCTCCTGCATCAAAATATCACACTGAGTTTTATGAATTTCTCATTCAAAATGATCTCTTGTTCAAAGGTTCCAAACTTGGCATACCTAGGTGTTCTGTGAGACTAGACATCATCAAAGAGAAACATTGTGGTGGCATGGGTGGACACTTTGTCATAGATAAGACTAAAGACCATATTAAGAGGAGTTTCTTTTGGCCTAAGATGGAAAATGATATCAAGAAATTTTTGGAAGCATGCACTATCTATCAGCAAGCTAAGGGTGTTTCTACTAATTAGGGGTTATACCAACCCTTTCCAATACCTACTAGGCCTTGGGAGTCAATCTCCATGGATTTTGTTTTAGGACTTTCTAGGACTAAACATGGATTTAATAGTGTCTTTGTGATTGTAGATAGATCTAGCAAGACGGTGAACTTTGTACCTTGAAAAAGTACAAATGATGCCTCCCACATTTTCCAACTCTTCTTCAAAGAAGTTGTTTGAATTCATGGAGTACCAAAGATAATAGTCTCAGATAGGGATGTTAAGTTTCAAGGACATTTTTGGTGAACACTCCATAAGAAATTGGGGAAAAACTTAACCTACAGCTCTACATTTCACCCACAAACTGATGGACAATCAGAAGTGGTGAATAGATCACTTGGAAATCTTCTCAGATGTCTGAAAAAGCAACATAATCAGAGTTGGGATGTCATCCTCCCACAGGAAGAATTTTATTTAATTATTACCTTGATAAATCTACTGGAAAAACACCCTTCCACACAGTCTATGGTTTGCACCCAAGAGGCCCAATAGATCTAATAGACTTACCTTCAAACTTCAAGGTTAGTGCTTAGGGAGAAGAATTGGAAAAAATCATTTCCCAAGTCCAAGATGAAGCCAAGACTAAATTACTATAGACAACTCAAAAGTATAAGGAGTAGGAAGATAAGAGAATGAGAGAAGTTTAAGGTTTGGGCATACCTTAGGAAAGAGAGATTACCAAAGGGTAGAAACTCCAAATTTAACATGAAGAGAGTTGGCCCATGCACAATTTTGCACAAAAATGGTGAAAATTCTTATGAAATAGCTCTTCCCCCTACCTTGTTTATTTCTCCAATATTTAACATAGCTAATCTAACCCCTTATAAAGGTGATTCAACTTGTGATGATGTAGGTACTTCAAACATCTCAGGTCCTTTAGATGCCTTAGATTTTTTTACAAATCTACCTCCAAGAAAACCAGTTGAATTGGAGAAAATTTTGGAATCTAAAGTAATCAAATAGACCAGGAAAAAAACATATATGCAGTACCTTGTAAATTGGAAAGGCCTCCCCAACATTGATTCTACTTTGATGACTGAAGAGAAGATCAAACAACATGATACTTTCATTGATCAACTTGACTGAAGTAGGAACTTGAGTTCAAAAAATCATGGGGAGTATGGTGTAGGAGAACCCACTAAAAAAATATGAATATTTCATCTCTTTGTGACTCCTAGGGGGTCTTTAAGTTTCCTAAGTCCTAAGGGTTTCATTTGAAGTCCCTTGACTTAATTTTAAGGCTTGGTTCTAAGATTTGGCATTCATAAGCCACTTGGTCAACCATTGGTTAAAGGGTCCCTAAAGTATAGGATTTGGGTATTTAATTTTTTTAGGTTGTTTTAAGTCAATTAGGAACCTTAGGTTCACTTTCTACAATAAGTTTGCACCTTTAGTGCAAATTTTGCAAATGTTGACAAATTGTTGTCAAAAGTTGTCAGGCAACTTTGACAAGATTTGCAACTTTGTGTTTGTAATGTCTTAATGACTTCCCCAATGGAAATATGGTTTGAAATGAAGTTGTAACCATTAGGGAAATCTTTCATAGCCCTTTCTGGTAGGTGGAAACCAACCATGATGTAATTTTGTTTTCAAAATCAATAAAACTAACTGATTTTCCTGCAGCAGTCAATTGGAAACTCCATGTACGACCTTGTATAGATAATTTAAGGAATGAATCCAATTGGGAAGTGAAAAGAATTGATCTAATTTCATTTTACTTTTTCTTTGAGGTCTTGAAGTGCTTTGGATTGAAAGTTAGAGGATTTTCTCTGTGCACTAGTTTGAAACCCTCCTGAACTAGGGTTTCCTCTATAAATTTTGATTTCCTCTCATGTTCACCATTGGAAAATCCTAATCCTTGGTGGAATGATAGGTTTGTATGTTCCATTGATTATTTTGTAGTTGTCTTGTATGGAAACAAGTGAAGGTTCATTTTTTAGATAAATTAGGGTCAGTAGCTCTATGTGTCGACCAGAGACCAGAATGGTGAAACAATGACAATTAGACTTTGGAGTTGAATCAAATCTTGTAATTGAACCTAGAGTGTTTTGAGATCATTATAAGTGAAATAAAATCCTTGGTTTATTCCTTCCATCAGTATTTTGGGTACTTCTTTCATTAAAAGAGACCTAATTGACAATTAGGCCTGTTTGTTTTCATTGTGGTTAAGTCTATTATTTTTAACTTCAGAACCCTTGGCTTTAGGGATTGATAGAACTCCATAAAGGGTACTCAGAACTATGTTTAGTTCCTTGGGTCTAGAGTAAAGTTTTGGAGTTAAGCCCCTTTAACCTTGTAAATAGGGCTACTAGGAATTAAAGGCTTGTTTATGGAATAGTCACCTTAATGATACCCTAAACTTTCTTAATGATTTGAGCATGTCGTATTGGACCTAAGGAGACCTTTGGCAATTTGGTTCAACCCCTGCAATTCTAGATTGTCATCCTTAGTCCTATGAATCAATCTGATATTGGTTGCATAGGGAATAGTATTGTTGTAATGCATCACACATCTTGAACTAAGTACTGTGTTCATGTCAATATGTTTTTAGGCATTTGGTAAAAGTGTTGTGGACTTTTTGTAAACATGCAAGTCTAAGATTGGTGGGTTAGTGTGTGTAGAACCCTTTGGGAAGGTGTCAAAGGACTTGGTGTCCACCTTGTGACACCCTAACATTTGCATCTCTCTCTCTCTCTCTCTCTCTCTCTCTCTCTCTCTCTCTCCAAATGAATACACGATAGTTTTTGACAAAATTCAGACTTACTTACAAAAGAAATTATAGATGAAAATCTTAACATAATGAGAATTCAAAATAAATAATATGGTTTGATAGCTAACAGAGAGATCTACAATATCATGTGGTCTGATTTTATAGTTATTGAACCACTTGCAAACCTGACAGGGAGCACACAATAAAAATGGTAATTTTTTGTAGGTTTGCTAGAAAACACGTCTCATACCTATTTGAATCCTCCAAGCCTTTGGGTTGGATCTCCAAGGAAAATCCAAGCCTTAGGCTTTGTAAATTTATATGTAGTTAAGAGCGCACACTTGCTAAAGTGCACTAGCACTATGTAAATTTATGGTTTACATAGTGCGCATGCGCTAAAGCACGCTAGTGTGCTACGTAAATTTATGGGTTACATAGCGCGTACGCACTATGTAAACCATAAAAAAACAAATTAAGGGAGAGAGAGAGAGAGAGAGAGTAAATTTTAGGGGTTGTATGGGGTCTTAAGGGGTCCTAAGACATGGTAATGTGTCCTATGACCCCTTAAGACCCCGTAATGTGTACGAGGACCCCTAATATGTACTCTTAGGGTTCCTAAGGGGTGCTAAGGTGTCTTAAGGGGTCCTAACACCCATTAATGCATCCTACGACCCCTTATGACCCCTTAAAACCCCTTAAGAAGCCTAAGAGTATATCTTAGGGGTCTTATGGGGTTGTAAAACACATTAATTTGTCTTATAACCCCTTAAGACACGTTAATGTATACTAGGACCCCTAAGATGTATTCTTAGGGTTCCTAAGGGATTGTAAGGTGTCTTGAGGGGTCTTATGTACATTAATGACTCCTACGACTTGTTATGAACCCTTACAACCCCTTAGGAAGCCTAAGATCACATCTTAGGGGTCATAAGGTGTCTTAAGGGGTGCTAGAACCCATTAACAGGTCCTATGACCCCTTATGACACCTTATGACACATTAGGAATCCTAAGAGTACATATTAGGGTTTGTAAGGGGTCTTATGGTGTCCTAAGACACAGTAATATGTCCTATGACCCCTTAAGACCCATTGATGTGTACTAGGAACCCTAAGATGTATTCTTAGGGTTCTTAAGTGGTCTTAAGGTTTCCCAAGGGGTCCTATGACATATTAATGCATGTTATGACCACTTATTACCCCTTACAACCCCATAGGAATCCTAAGAGTACATATTAAGGGTTATAAGGTGTCTTAAGGGGTAATAGGACCCATTAATGTGTCATTTAACCCCTTATGGCACTTACAACTCCTTAAAGAAGCCTAAGAGTACAACTTAGAGCTCGTAAGGTGTCTTAAGGGTTACAATGACCCATTAATGCATCCTACAACCCCTTATGACACCTTATGACACATTAGGAAGCCCAAGAGTACATCTTAGGGGTTGTAAGGGGTCTTATGATTTCTTAAGACATAATAATGTGTCCTATTACCCCTTAAGACCCATTAATATGTACTAAGAACCCTAATATGTATTATTATAGTTCCTAATGGGTAGTAAGGTGTCTTAAGGGGTCCTATGACCCATTAATGCATCCTACGACCACTTATGGCACCTTAGGACATATTAGGACATATTAATATATGTCCTACGATCCCTTAGGACCCCTTATCATACATCTTAGGGGGTCCTAAAGGTTTGTAAGGGGTCATAACGAATCATATAACACATTAATGTGTCTAAGGACCCCTTAAGATCCCTTACAACCCCTTCTAGGACCCCTTAACATTCGTTAGTGTATGGTAAATAGTCTTAAGGGATAATAAGGGGTCTAAGGGAGCATAAGGGGTATAAGACCCATTATAACCCTTTAGGACCAATTACCATACATCTTAAGGGCCCTAAAAGGTCGTAAGGGGTTATAAGGGGTCCTATGACACAATAATGTCTCTTAAGAACCCTTATAACCCCTTGACACATTACCATTCACTAGTGTATGATAGGGAATCTTAAGGGTTTATAAGTAGTCTAAGGGGTACTAGGACACCTTAATGTATCATAAGACACCTTAGCAACCCTTATGGACCTTAATATGTAAATAGGGGTATTTAAGGGTACTAAAGGTTTAGAAGGGGTTGTAGGACATATTAATGTGTCTTAGGACCCCTTACCATTCATTAGTGTATGGTAAGGGATGATAAGTGGTATAAGGGGTCATGGGGCACATTAATAACCCTTACGACCCCTTAAAAACCCTTACGACCCCTAAGTTGTAGAGAGATGGGTCTTCAAGGGTTGTAAGGGGTGATAAGGGGTCCTAGGACACATTAATATTTCCTAAAACTCCTTTTGACCCCTTAAGACACCTTACGACCCCTTATCATACATCTTAGGGATCTTAAAGTGTCCTAAGGGGTCATAAGGGGTTAATGTGTCTAAGAACACCTTAGTGTGTCCTAGAACACCCTAAGATGTCTTATGATATATTACCATACATTAGTGTATGGTAAGGGGTCCTAAGTGGTCTTAAGAGGTCCTAGGACATTGTGATGTGTTCTAGGTCAAGTTAACAACCCTTATGACACCTAATATGTAGAGAGAGGATTCGTAAAGGGTACTAAGGGGTCATTAGGGGTCCTATGACCCCTTATGACCCATTTCCCTACATCTTATGTGTGCTAAAGGGTCATATGGGGTCATAAGGGGTTCTTGGAAAAATTAATGTGCCATAGGACCCCTTAAGACCCCTTACGACCACTTAAGACCCCTTACCATACATTAGTGTATAGTAAGGGGTACTAAAGGGTCCTAAATCATAGTAATGTGTCCTAGGAACTCTTAAGACCACTGGGGACCCTTAGGACCCCTTAAAATTCATTAGCTTATTGTAAGGGGTTGTAATGGGTCTTAAGGGGTCCTATGACATAGTAATGTGTCCTAGCACCCCTTAAGACCACTAATGACCCCTTAGCACCCCCTACCATTCATTAGTGTATGATAAGGTGTCCTAAGGGGTTGTAAGGGGTCTAAGAAGTCCCATGACACATTAAAAACCCTTAAAATCCCTAAGATTTAGAGAGAGGGGTCCTCTAGGGTCCTAAGGAGTCATAAGGGGTTCTAGGATAGTAATCTATCCTAGGATCCCTTATGGCCTTTTACGACCCCTTATCATACATCTTGGGTGTCCTAAATGTTTTTAAGGTGTCATGAAAGGTCCTAGGACACATTAATGTGTATTAGGATCCCTTAAGGACCCTTAGGACCCATTACCATTCATTAGTGTATGGTAAGGGGTCCTAGGGGTTGTAAGGGGTCTAAGAGGTCATACGACACATTAATGTGTCCTAAGACCCCTTAAAAATCTTACTACCCCTAGGATGTAGAGAGATGGGTTACAAGGGGTACTACGATACATTAATTTGTCCTAGAATGCCTTAGGACCCCTTACCATGCATCTTAGGGGTCCTAAAGGGCCATAAGGGGTCATAAGGGGTCCTAGGACACATTAATGTGTCTTAGGACCCCTTAATACCCCTTACCATTCATTAGTGTATGGTAAAGGGTCTTAGGACACATTAATGTATCCTAGGACCCCTTGAAAATCCTTACAACCCTTAAGATGTAGAGGGAGGGGTCTTGAGGGGTCATAATGGGTCCTCACCTTCTCTCTCTCTCTCTCTCTAAAGAGTCCTATGACTATTAATGTGTTCTAAGTGATTATAATGGGTACTAATGTGCTCTAATGGGTCCTAAGGGGTTGTGATGGGTACTGAGGGTTCCTAGGACCACTTATAACCCATTATAACCCCTTAGGAAACATTATGACACATTAGATCCCATTAGTGCATCCTACAATGATTAATGAATTCAAAGGGGTCCTAAGATGTCCTAATGTGTCATAAGAGATCCTAATGGGTCCTAATATGTCCTTAGGGGTTTTAAAGGTTCCTAAAGTGTTGTAGGACACTTAGGACCAATTGTGACCCCTTATGATATAATAGAACCATTTAGAAATGTAAAGAGTGTCATAGGGTGATTAATGCTCTCTCTCTCTCTCTCTCTCTCTCTCTCTCTCTCTCTCTCTCTCCCCCTTAAAATTAACTTTTGATTATGCATTGCCT
Source organism: Thuja plicata (assembly GCA_018584345.1). Classification (NCBI taxonomy): domain Eukaryota; kingdom Viridiplantae; phylum Streptophyta; class Pinopsida; order Cupressales; family Cupressaceae; genus Thuja; species Thuja plicata. Next base: position 221,951 of record MU217219.1, on the reverse strand, counting down.
ATATTGATACAACTACCAACAACCAATTGATCCTAGGTGTGGAGGTTTTGACATCAATGAAAATAATTGGCAGCAACAACTCTCTCTTACCTATGGGGTGGATGAAAGTCAACTTTGATGGGGCCTTGAAAGGCAACCCAGGGGTGGCGGGATGTGGGATTTTCATTAGGGATGAGAATAGGGTTTGTAAGGGTTTCAAAGCTGTCCCTATTGGTTTTCAGACCAACCACCTTGCTGAGTCCACCGCTGCCCTTCATGGTCTCATCATGGCTAAGGAAAAAGGATGCAGGAAAGTTTGGATTGAAGGTGACTCTCTCAACATTGTTAACTACTTGAATTATCTTACCCCTACTTCATGGTCAATTTATAATATTATGCAAAAGGCTAAAGCCTTAATTCATTCTTTTGATAATTGTATGGTGACACATAACTATTGGGAAATCAATGGGGTGGCTAATTGGGCTGCCAACATGCCATGTAAAATGGAGGCGATGACTCAATGGGTAGATGATGTTGACACGCTAGCTCAAGTTTAGTTATTGATGAATAATGACCATTTGCAAAGTAATCAAAAAAGCGATCATAAATGGTAAGTTATAATTATTGGTTTATGGCAGAAGTGACTTGTCATCATTACCATCTAAGGAGAGTGTACTTAGTGGTAATTATTAGCTCAAAGTGGCACATTTTCTGGGTGCACTTCTTTTTTATGAAAGAGAGGCGAGATATTTCAAACAACATTTGCAAAGTCATCTACAGAGAGAATAATCTGAACCATAGAGAAGATATGGGAGGTAACAAGAAGCGAGTGGAACCTGCAAATTTTGATGAATAGCATGAAAGGGAAGATGTGTGGAAAAGTTTTGTGGAGGGTGGTCTGGCAGTTTTCCTAGAGAGGCTTCATGGGAGCAACTCCACTATCACAAGAATATTCTCAAAGACCTAGAAAAATGGGAAAGTCATGGTCGAAAACCAGTATATGGAAGTCACCAAGGAGGTTATTATGGAGGTGAGTGGTATGGGGATGGAAGAGCTTAAATTTTACAGAGATAGGCTTATCTCGGACAAGGTGTGGGATAAATTTCCTAATGAAGACAAGGAAAGGGCTCAGTTGGTGAAGGTGGGCACCTCTTATCATGACTCTATGTGTAGTTCAAGACCCTCACGATATGTTCTGTTCGTGCTCATCAACTACATCACTTTGGATGGTAGGTTCACTAGGGCCTATGGCCACCACTTCATGCTTCTTAACCACTTAATACACAATATGAAGGTTAGTTTTCCTTTCTACCTGCTTAGCTCACTTGATTTCACCATTAATAGTATGCAGAGGAAACCTAAGGAGGATTACGCCTCACACCAGGGGTTTATGGTGTTAGTTTATGAAGTTCTTAAGTCCAAGAAGGTGGAGAGACCTTTGGTTAAAGGGACACAGAAAGATGAAGAAGACACAGAAGGAGATGAGGAGGAAAGTATGTATGAAGAAGACACAGAGGATGAGGAAGAGGAGAAAAAGGGTATAAAACCCCTAAGAAGGGAATAAAAAGGTGGTCTTCTTCCTTGAAAAGCCTGAAAAAAACCCACATCAAAATCTCTGATACTGAGAATGATACAGAGGATGAGAGCTCTGAGGATAGTGATAGAAAAAATAAAAAGGGAAAAATTAACTCTAAAGCTAGGAAGATGACTCCAACGGAGGAAACAGAGACTGAAAAGGAGACCGAGGATGAAGATAAGGGGACTAAACCCAAAACTGGGGTTAAGAAAAAAAAGAGGGGAGATATGAAAGCCCAAAAAGGGAAAAATCCCAGCAAGAGGAAAATCATTCTTTCATCTGATGGGGAGGAAGACAAGGAGAAGGATGAGGGAAAGGATGATACTAACCCTACTGAGAGCACAAAGAATAAAGAGAAGAAGGAGGAAGAAATGGAGAAGGAGGATTCTAGGAAGGGCCTTGAAAATAAGAACATTAGGAAGGAGGAAACCCATCACAATGATGACACAAGTAATAATTTTGAACCTAAGGATTTAGACCATGGTAAAGCATGCATTACAGATTTTGCTAGTTTATAAGAAAAATGTTAGGTGATAATGTTGACCTGAAGAATCAAATTGAGGGTATGAGGGGGGAAATGAATATTTTAAAATGTGTTGGTATTGGGGAGAAATATGTTGTTCAATTTCTGGGGGAAATGAAAGAGGCTGTCAAAAATTTGGAAGCACAGGTTGATTTGGTGAACAGAGTCAGCAATCTGGAAAAGAAGCTCAAGGATTTTGAGGACAGAGCTAATGAAGATGATAGTGTGAGGCAGATTAGGAACCTGAAGGCTAAGGTGGACAAGCTGGAGGACACGGTTCATAAGATTGGGGACCAATCTCTAAAGAGTCTCAAAGATTATACAGGGCAAGCCAAGAGCGTAATGGAGAAGCTGGAGAAGGATACTAGCGATATGGATAGCCATACTATCAAAGATTTGTGATGCGGAGAAAATCTCTACATTCTCACAACTTGGCTTACTCCCCATTGACTCCTTCATTTTCCTAAATCTCCATCTAGATTTCACATAATATCCTCATACCATTATCATATATGTCTGCAAAAGACGTTCATCATCTTCCCAAATTGATTCTTGTCTCTCTTGGGTCACCGACCAACAAGAGAGACCAAGCTTCCATCTCTAAAAACTCTTCAACTAACTTTCTTCATTATGCATCGTACCCTATGCTCATTAGTTTGGTGTTTAATTGCTGCTATTACATACCGTGCGAGTTCCTCATGGACCAAGTTGATCCCACCACCACGTTGGTCTGTCACAACTTGGGTCTGTCATCAAAGATGCATAGACATGTTATGCCGCCACCCTCCATGTGTACGGATCCTTCAAGGTCGACAAATCCTTTTCACCATTCTAAGAAGGATAACCTCAACTTAACCATATGCTCAATGAATACTCATTGCCATCATTCATGACTGTCATTATTTGAGTGTGGACACCTATATTAATCCGCCACCTTTTCCTCACAACTGTCGCTATAAATGATAACTAATATCGTTCGTCTGTTTGGCAAATTGTTACTTCAAACAAAAGAGCACCCATAACTCCTTCTAACATGGCGGTCGATGCATTAACTCTTTTGGCCACCATAGGCCATAAACAAATTCCATGACTATGAAGGCATGCTTCTCGGCTCCTCCATATGGCGTAACTTGTGGAAGTAACTTCTGATATTCCCTATCAGAAACCAATCATTAATTGGAAATAACGGTTCTTGGAACTGATTTGAAACTTTAATTCTTTCGAGCATTTCACCAAACGGGTCTTACATAGCCGACAGAGCATTATCGCATCTCGTGTGTCCATTACAGCATGAGCGTTGGATGCTGCCACCTTCACTCCATTCGGAAACAACACAAGACTTTATTAATGGTTCTTGATAACCGTTTACCAAACTTACTACACCCAAACAGTCCTCAACATCATTCGGCCCACTTGACACATAAAGATCCCATTAACATATATCATTCATATCAGATGTTCAAAGATATTGAGATTATTATCAAAACTGATATATAACCAACCTATTAATATCATTTAATACCAACTTCACAACCCGATACATATCACGGTCAGGTGCATCGAAATAAGGAATCAATAATACATCCTCAATACAAAAATCCATGAACCGAATCTGCAGAATACAAGCACAACCGATTACGCCAAGGAACACAGTTTACAAACTTAAAGAGAGACACGATGAGATTTCTAAAGACTCCATTTAATGAAACTAAAACAACAAAATACAAACTGCATATTTGACATGCATGGCTCTCTGGCTGAAGGCCAGAGAGACGATTCTTTTCCTATTCTTTGTGCTCCCTCTCGGAGCTCTCTCTCATAGATCTCCCCACTATGTCCCTTCTTCGGTTACATATATCTCTATTAAAGAGATTCTAGGTAGTTATTAAAAATAACCTAGTTGCCCAATATGCGCTTCAAAACATTCCTATAACACATTACAATGCTTTTTAGGGACTTTAACCATTTCTTGACATGGTCCCACAAAATTCAGAATTACTAAAATATTACAATGTCAGGAAACTCCTCATAATGTTCGATGGTTGAGATGCTCCTGCATCAATTTGGCTGGCCCAGGAACCCAGACTAGGGCTAGCACCAAAAAGATGAGCCCAAGAGAGGAAAAAGAGAAGGACAAAGGTGACCTCAAAAATACTATCAATCAGATGGAGGTTATGGTGATTCAAGCCCAGGAAATGGTTGATGACATGTAGCTATCTTTTCCTTGGCCCTCCCCCTTTTTGTGTTCTCCCTATTTTTTAATTTTATCTTTGGGACTATTGCTGGCTAGTCAGTCTACTGGCTTATTTTTTTGGCTATCCTATTTTGGTGCCTCAGCATAGTTGTTGTTGTACTTTATTTGAGTATTTGTATAACTATATTTAAAGGTTTTAGATCCTTGTAAAACATTTTTTTAGTTAATCAGAACAACTCTCTCTCTCTCTCTCTCAATGTGTTTTAAGGGGTCCTAATGAGTCCTAATGTGTCCAAATGAGTCCTAAGGGCTTGTAATGGGTTGTAAGGCTTCCTAGGACCACTTAGAACCCATTATATCCCCTTATGTAACATTAGTACACATTAAAACACATTATATCCCATTAGTGTGTCCTATGATGATTAATATTCTCTAAGGGGTCTTAAGAAGCCCTAATGTGTCCTAAGGGGTCATAATGGGTCCTAAGGGGACCTAGGACCACTTAGGACCTATTATGACCCATTATGAAAAATTAAAACCACTTATAACCCTAAAGAGTGTCCTTAATCAAGTCAAGGGCTTAGGTAATAATCAATAGTCCACTAAGAATCATGTTGAAGACAATGTGTTGATTCCTGAAATTTGGCTAAGTCTAAAATTTCCTAAAAACCCTTGAAATCCAAAGTTTTTATCTTAACTCCTATGAAGCTGAAACCACTCAAACATCCTAAAAGAATATACATAAAATGTAACTTAAGTATAATAATTCTTAAATGTTACATTTTATGTATTGACCTAGTGCTGGAAGTGGTCTAACAGGGCCTGTTGGGCTATCTTCCTCCCTCCCTAGCATTTCATAATGTTACATAGTGCATACACACTATACCACACATGTGCTATAGTGCGCACACAATATTGGCTTTGATTGTCCAAGCCTTAGGCTTGGGAAATCCAAGCCATAGTGCGTGCACCGCACAGAGCGTCCGTGCTATAGGGCGTACACCCTATTGCTTTTGGGGGACCAAAAAAATGTTTGGCACCTTTTTGGTCCCCAATCTTCGTGCATATACCCATATATATATGTATATATTATACATGTATATATTATATACATATGTATACATATATATATATGTATATATATACATATATATACATTTAATTATATATATACACATACATATATATATATATGTATACACACACATATATATACATATATACATATATACATTTATATGTATACATATAGATATATATACATATATACATATACATATACATATATATATATACACACACACACACACATACATATATATACATATATACATATATATATATACATATATATATATATATATACATACATATATATATATATACATATATATACATACATATATATGTGTGTGTGTGTGTGTATGTATAT
>MU217219.1:194281-206301 GCA_018584345.1 Thuja plicata | reverse complement strand
AAAATTGGAATTTATTTGTATCCATTTTTCCTTCTCCTTCAAAAATTATTTTTGTAAAAAATTAGGATTTTTTAGGAGTGACACTCACTTTGATCAACATAACTTTTTTTATAAAACTGATAAGAACGTAATTATTTTGAATTTAGGTTTGTGTCACAAATATCTAGGGAATCCATTTGGTTTCATTCAGTTTGGTTGAACATTTAATAGTTTATTGAGTTATGAAGTGACATTAATTATAATTTGGACATGGTCCACTTGGATCACTCTAACTCTATCTCTATATATCAAAATTCATTTATTCTTTTTTGGATAGAAAGGTAACATAAATACCTATTTCCTAGATATTTTTCATAATTTTTTCCCCTAATTTACTATTTTTCCAGAAGCGTCGAACATAGAAGTCACTAAATGGTCAGACAACCTATGTTTAGTAAAACTTAAAAAGAAAAGTCTCAATAAACTCAATATATACATAACTCATAATCATTGGAAAGCTTTCTCAGTGTACTATCATCCTATATTTTGGTTTTTCAAATGAATTTATTTGATCCCACAAAAATTCAATGTCAAAGCAATTTTTTGTCAGCATTTTGATGGGTTCAAAGGAGACTCGATTATAGGTGTGAGTGAGGAGTAGAGGGATTATACCAAAGGGATTTTGATCCAAGAGGATTTTATCTAGCCATTTTGAATTTACTCCTTCAAATGGGACCTCTCAAGGCTTAAATCATCATATATTCTTAAAAATGTGCAATTTCAAAAAAAATTAGGATGTTCAAAAAAGTGGGACACACTATTGTGGGACTACCCATCTTTAGCTTCATTATGATTCTTATCTATAAAACATTTCTCCCTCTGTGTCTGTAATCACACTGTAATCATCTGTGTCTAAAGATTTGTAGACTCCCTCTAAGTAGATAATCACTTCAATGTCTTCAATAGTAACTTCTACATATATATAGTTCTTTCTTTATGTAATCTCTTCTAGGAAATCTAATCTCTTCCTCTAGGCAATCTCTCCCTCTTTGAAAACAATGCCAAAGAGGTCGAAATCATTATCATGTAGATCTTCAGTATCATGCTGATCCTGTCATCTTGATTATGACTGATTTTTTTTTCTATCCTTGTCCAACTTCACAACTTTAGCCAGCATCCTCAAGTGTGACTTACTGTGCATCAATGTGTCAAGTATTCTGAATGTAATATTTGATGCAGCAGTACCATACAAAACTTAATTAGCCTTAGTTAGGGGAATCACCCCCATTTTACCTCGCAAATACTCATGAGAATCCTTGTGTAGCGCATTTGTGAATATGTCTGCTAATTGTTCTTTAGTGTTCACATAATCCAATCTTACTTCTTTATTCTGAACTAGCTCCCTCAAGTAATGATACTTGATAGCTATGTGATTTGTCTTCGAGTGCATAATAGGATTTTTAAAAATATTAATGGCACTCGTGTTATCACAATATATGACAACTGGTTCAGTGATTTCTTCCTTCACACCTTTCAGTTGTATCTTCAACCACACAATGTTAGAACAATTGACTGTTGTTGCCACATACTCAGCTTCAGCTATAGATTGTGAGGTGCAGTTCTATTTCTTGCTTGTCCAAGAGATCAATCTTTTTCCTTAAAGAAATGCTCCACCAGTAGTGCTTTTCTTGTTATCAACATTTCCAGCCCAATCAGAGTCAGTGTAAACTCTAAATTCAAACTTGTCATTCTTCTTGTAGTATAGACCATAGTCATCAGTTCCTTTCAAATATCTTAGAATCCTTTTTACTGCCATCATGTGAGTTCCCTTGGGGTTAGCAGAAAACCTTGCAACAATTTCAATAGCTAGGGCAATGTCAGGTCTACTATGTACAACATGCTGTAGCTTTCTAATCATTGATCTATAGAGTGTTTGGTTCACTTCTTTTATGTCATCATATTTTGTCAGCTTTTGTCCAGTAGCCATGGGTGTACTCACTGGTTTGGACTCTTCCATTCCAAAAAAATTTAGTATCTCCTTGATATATTTAGATTGAGTGATATAGATACCATTCTTCATTTGATAAATTTGTAAGCCAAGAAAGAATTTTATCTCACCAAACATAGACATCTCAAATTCATTTTGCATCTTTGTTGCAAATTTTTGACATAACACATCTTGTCCACTAAATATGATGTCATCTACAAAATTTTTAGCTAATAATGTACCTTTTCTTTGCTCTATCTTTAAGTATAGGTTGTTGTCATTTGTTCTTGCAAATCCAATGTTGATCAGATAATTGTGCAATCTTTCATACCATGCTCTTGATGCTTACTTTAGTCCATATAATTATTTGTGTAATCTACAAACCATATTCCTTTTGTTTGGGTCAACAAAACCATCAGCTTTCTCAATATACACTTCTTCTTCCAAGATATCATTGAGAAATGCAAATTTCACATCCATCTGATAAAATTTGAATCCTTTATAGGCTGCATACACAAGTAAGGTTCTGACTCCTTCCAATCTTGCAACTAGGGTGAATGTTTCACCATAGTCAATAACTTCCTCTTGTGCATAACCCTTGCATACCAGCCTTGCTTTGTTTCTTGTCACATCTCCATGTTCATTCAATTTATTCCTCAATACCCACTTTGTACCAATTAAATTTTTATCCTTTGGACTAGGTACAAGTGTCCAAGTCTTTTTCTTCTCAATTTATTCAATTTACTCATTCATTGCCTATATCCAACCTTCATTTTCTAAACCATCTTTCATTGTTTTGGGCTCAAATTCACATAACAGACATGTGCCATTTTTCAACTTACTTCATGTCATAACTGCAGAATCCTTTGATCCAATATTTGATCAGAATTATGGTGTCTCCTCACATGTTTTGGTAGAGTAGGCTCAGGTTTTCCTTTGGATTCATTGATTGTGTTCAGTTTTGGTTGATTCTGTGACTTGACATCTCCATCAGATAGCTCGGCATTCACTTCCTGTTGCTCAGCAACTCCACTCTGTGACTCAATAGGTGCATGCTATTGCTGGGTAGTAGGCTTAGGTAGTGTATTAGAATCTTCCTCATCTAGATATACGAATGATCTGTAGCTTTTAGGCTCTTGTGTACTTTCAGCTTCATTTCTTTCTGCAAACTCATCAATTATAACATTTTCACTTTCCACAACTTTGTTAGTATTAGAATTCAAACATTTGTATGCTTTGCTTTTTGTTGAATAACCAAGGAATATACCTTCTTCACCTTTAGCATCAATTTTTCCATTTATGTTGTCCTTCAGTATAAAACATTTGCTTCCAAATACTTTAAAGTACTTTACACTAGGTGCATAACCATACCAAAGTTCATAAGGTGTAGCATTTGTACCTCTCTTGACTTGTACTCTATTTAAAGTATAGACTACAGTACTTACAGCTTCTTTCCAGTATTTCTATGGAACATTCTTCTCCATCATTAGTGTTCTTTCACAGTCCATGATAGATTTGTTCCTACATTCAATAATACCATTTTGTGGAGGAGTCCTAGGTGAGGACATATATCTTTTTATGCCTCGGTCATTGCAGAACCTGTTGAACTCATTAGAAATAAACTCTCCACCTTTGTCAAATCTTAAGCATTTCAAACTTTTGCCTGTTTCCTTTTCAACTTTAGCTAAGTACCATTTAAATAACTAGAATGCATTAGATTCTTCCTTGAGAAACATTAAAGAAATCATTCTTGAATAATCATCAACAAATAGAATAAAGAATCTAGCACCATAGTATCTTCTTTCTCCAATAGGACCACAGAGATCAGTATGGACTAATTCAATAATTTCCTCTGAAATATGTGTTTTACTTTTGAAACTAGACTTAGTCATCTTTCCTAGTTGACATTGCTTACATATTGCATTCTTAGGTTTCTTTAACTTAGGTAGCCCTCTAACCTTTTTCAATTTACTTATGCTTACCAAGTTATCAAAGTTCACATGACACAGCCTCTTATGCCATAACCAAACATCAATGTACTGTGCAAACAAACATGTTTCTTCAAATAAATCTAGATAAAATAAGTTACCTTTAGTCTGATCACCACTTCCAACAAGTTCTCTAGTAGAATCATAGATCTTTGCTTTTATGTGATGGAACTCAACTTTGTAACTAGAAGTGTTCAGTTGTGCAACACTCAACAAATTGTATTTGAGATCATCAACCCAATACACATTATCACATCTAATTTTGTCAGTCAAGTTAATCAATCCTTTACCTTTGATAAGACATTGTGCATAGTTACCAAATTTTACATATCCTCCTTTGCATTGGTTTAGGGTTTCAAACTAATCCTTGTCACCAGTCATATGATGGGAACAACCACTGTCAAGGATCCAACAATCACTTTTACTCATACAAGAGCTTAATGCAGTTTTCTCATCATCATAAGAATATTCTTTCATTGCAACATAAACAACTTCTATATCATTGTCATTAGAATTGTCAGTATCATTGTCAGAAGTTTCTTCAGCAATATAACAAGATTTCATACCTTTGTCTTTGTAATCCTTATATTTCATGAAGTCTCAGTCATCCTTTCTGTCTTTGTATTCTTTGTATTTTTTGTCCCGTTTTTCATCTTTTTCATTCTTACCAGGACATCTAGCAGTTATATGACCAACTTTATTGAATGAAAAACAAATAATAGGAATTTTACCTCTGTATTTTCCTTTTCCTCTAGATAGCCTTTTTTCCATGAGTGCTTCAAGTTCTTCAAGATCATCATCAGTAGTGTCACTATCACTATTCACATGTTTCTTTCCTTTCTTAGATTTTTTGAGAACCAGCTGTGATCTAAAAGAAGAATGAATACCTTGTGGATTGTAGTTATCATAATTTGACATTTCAAATGCAGTGAGTCATCCTATCAGATTTTCCAAATTTAGATTATTGTTAGGAGTACATCTCAGTTCTTGAATTGAAGAAACTCTAATAGCATATACATGAAGTAAATTTATCAGTACCTTTATCATAATAGTGTTCTCATATTTTGTTCCATTAGCTCCTCTAATGGCATTTACAACTTCTTTCACTCTACCATAATACTGATTAACATTATCACCTTCTTGCATTTTCATCTCATCAAACTTACCTCTTAGACTTTCTGATTTAACTCTCAGCACATTTGTGTCTCCACCATAGATGGTTGCAAGTTTATCACACATTTGCTTTGCATTTGTGCAACTCTTTATGTCATCAAACTCTGAATAGCTCAACAAGGAGGCAATCTCCAACATTGCTTGATTGTGCTCTTTCTTTTCTCTTAGTTGTGCAGCTCTGAGAGGGGTAATAGGTGATACATAGTCATTTTCAATAAGTCACTTAGCATCATCTCCAATACCAGCCAGATGCAGTTTCATCAAACTCTGCCATGCAGGGAAGTTATCTTTGTTCAGCTTCGAAACCTCCTTCTTATACATATTGATCTTTTCACTCCAAGTACCTTCAAACTATTTTCAGGAGACCAATGCTCTGATACCAATTGTTAGAATGAAATTAGAATAACTGAGAGGGGAGGGGTGAATTAGTTATCCTCAATTCTAGATGTAGAAAATAAAACTTTCTGTATTTCAGATCTACTCGGTAGCAGTAGCATATGCCAACAAATTTAATCATGCAGTTTACTATCTAATGTAATTAGCTTGTAGAAACATAATAGTAAAACAAATAATAATCATTCACACAAGTTGACACAAGTATTTAACATGGAAACCCAATATGCAAAAAACAACAGGTAACATGCTATCAAGTTTTCACTCTTCTGAAGTGAGCTCTATGGGGCGCCAACCCTGTTAAAGGTTACAATAACACACTATTAGGTGTGACTTGGTTAAAGGATTTAATCACCTTGTCAGGAGTGGCCTTGTTAGAGGACTTAGAAAATTCCACCTTAATGTCACCTTGTTAGAGGATTTATATACAAATGACTATTAGGTCAACCTTGTTAAAGGATTTCACTGATACAATGGTTAGAAAGTAAGCAACAATTGTGATCTGATACATAAAACATAATTTGCAAATTTAGATCCAATTATAGCTCTGATGTTAACATACTGGATGGCCTGCATTGTCATTTCAATCTTCTGATTTGCTTCGAAATCTGTCAAGCAATCACACATGCAACTCTCTGCTTCTGTATTCAACCTTCTTTGCTAGGTCATGCCAATCAGTTATCAACTATGCAAACTTCTTGCATACACACATCTACTTCAACACTTAATGAATAACCCCCTAAGGTTATCATATACCTTTCTATCTAGGTTAGATAAATCTTTTGTCGCTTAATCAAGATCATAGATCTAGGTTAGGTCAGATCCAACAGATCACCCCATCATTTACATTACATTTACTTTTCCAAAGTAGTCTCTAATTAAATCTTGAAACCATGCATTAATTATGGTTACCCATACATTAAATGACATGGATAAATATTTAATTAACATTATATATCCCAATAAAATTAACTAAGTCGGCCAGAGATCTCAAATCTCATCATTAATCCAATTTCTGTATGTCGGCCACCATCACTATTTTCACTCAGCAATTTCACTGGTGCTCGACATTGAACAAACTTGCTCATCACAAAAAAATTTTCTTGGCATAAACAACTTTGCTTGACACAAACAACTTTGCTCGGCACAAGCCAAACTTTCTCAACACAAAACAACCAGAAAAACATTCTTTGAAAGATAAAAAACTAATTAATTTGCCAGAGAGCCAACTAATCAAGTACCCTTTTATTTTCCTTAACTCAACCATTCACTTGGTCTTCTTGTTAAATATTCTTCATCAACAATAGATATGGTACTTAAACAGATAACAATAGTCTCACCAGTTAAGGTTTGATAGCAATGAGAAAATAACAATTGCTTGCATTGCCACTTTCCAAAAATCCCCCTCTTTGGCATTAATGGAAACACAAAATATTAAAACAATGATTTAACAAGCATAGTTACCATACAATCCAAAAAGTCACCTGTGTTCCTTGATATGAACAAATCTTCATTAATGTCTTTAGCTTCATTCTAATTCTTATCTGTAAAACATTTCTCCCTCTATGTTTGTAATCACACTATAATCATCTATGTCTAAACATTTGTAGACTCCCTCTAAGTAGATAATCACTTCAATGTCTTCAATAGTAACTTCTACCTCTATATAGTTCTTTCTTTATGTAATATCTTCTAGGCAATCTAATCTCTTGCTCTAGGAAATCTCTCCCTCTTTGAAAAAAATGCCAAAGACGTCGAAATCATTGTCATGTAGATCTTCAGTATCATGCTGATCCTATCATCTTGATTATGACTTATTTTCTTTTCTATCCTTGTCCAACTTCACAACTTTAGCCAGCATCCTAATGTGTGACTTGCAGTGCATCAATGTGTCAAGTATTTTGAATGTAGTATTTGATGCAATAGTACCATACAAAACTTAATTAGCCTTATTTAGGGTAATAGCCCCCATTTTACCTTGCAGATACTCATGACCATCCTTGGGTAGTGCCTTTGTGAATATGTATGCTAATTGCTCTTTAGTGCTCACATAATCTAGTCTCACTTCTTTATTCTGAACTAGCTCCCTCAAGTAATGATACTTGATAGCTATGTGCTTTGTCTTCGAGTTCATAACAAGATTTTTAGAAATATTAATGGCACTTGTGTTATCACAATATATGACAACTGGTTCAGTGATTTCTTCCTTCATACCTTTCTGTAGTATCTTCAACAACACAATGTTAGAACAATTGACTATTGCTGCCACATACTCGGCTTCAGCTATAGATTGTGAGGTGCAGTTCTATTTCTTGCTTGTCCAAGAGATCAATCTTTTTCCTAAAAGAAATGCTTCACTAGTAGTGCTTTTCTTGTCATCAACATTTTCGGCCCAATCAGAGTCAGTGTAAACTCTAAGTTCAAACTTGTCATTCTTCTTGTAGTATAGACCATAGTCATCGGATCCTTTCAAATATCTTAGAATCCTTTTTACTGCCATCATGTGAGTTTCCTTGGGGTTAGTAGAAAACCTTGCAACAATTCCAATAGCTAGGGCAATGTCAGGTCTACTATGTACAAGATATTGTAGCTTTCCAATCATTGATCTATAGAGTGTTTGGTTCACTTCTTTTGCGTCATCATCTTGTGTCAGCTTCTGTCTAGCAGCCATGGGCGTACTCACTGGTTTGGACTCTTCCATTCCAAAAGTTTTCAGTATCTCCTTGATATATTTAGATTGAGTGATATAGATACCATTCTTCATTTGATAAATTTGTAAGCCAACAAAGAATTTTTTCTCACCAAACATAGACATCTGAAATTCAGTTTGCATCTCTATTGCAAATTTTTGACATAACACATCTTGTCCACTAAATATGATGTCATCTACAAAAATTTCAGCTAATAATGTGCCTTTGCTTTGCTCTATCTTTAAGTACAGGTTGTTGTTGTCATTTGTTCTTGCAAATCCAATCTTGATCAGATAATTGTGCAATCTCTCATACCATGCTCTTGGTGCTTTCTTTAGTCCATATAATGCTTTGTGAAATTTGCAAACCATATTCCTTTTGTTTGGGTCAACAAAACCATTAGCTTGCTCAATATACACTTCTTCTTCCAAGATATCATTGAGAAATGCAGATTTCACATCCATCTAATAAAATTTGAATCTTTTATACGCTGCGTACACAAGTAAGGTTCTGACTCCTTCCAATCTTGCAATTGGGGTGAATCTTTCACCATATTCAATTCCTTCCTCTTGTGCATAACCCTTGCGTACCTGTCTTGCTTTATTTCTTGTCACATCTCCATGTTAATTTAGTTTATTCCTTAATACCCACTTTGTACCAATTACATTTTTATCCTTCAGTCTAGGTACAAGTGTCCAAGTCTTGTTCTTCTCAATTTATTCAATTTCCTCATTCATTGCCTGTATCCAATCTTCATTTTCTAAAGCATCTTTCACTATTTTGGGCTCAAATTCACATAACAGACATGTGGCATTTTTCAACTTACTTCATGTCATAATTGCAGATTCCTTTGATCCAATGATTTGATTAGAATTGTGGTGTCTCCTCACATATTTTGCTAGAGTAGGCTCAAGTTTTTCTTCACATTCATTGCTTGTGTTAAGTTCTAGTTGATTCTTTGACTCAGCATCTCCATCAAATAGTTCAACATTCACTTCCTATTGCTCGACAACTCCACTCTGTCACTCGGCAGGTGCATGTTGTTGCTGGGTAGTAGGCTCAGGTAGTGTATTAGAATCTTCCTCATCCAAATATAAGAATGATACGTAGCTTTCAGGCTCTTTTGTACTTACAGCTTCATTCCTTTCTGCAAACTCATCAATTCTAACATTTGCACTTTCCACAACTTTGTTAGTATTAGAATTCAAACATTTGTATGCTTTTATTTTCATTGAATAA
Organism: Thuja plicata; assembly: GCA_018584345.1. Taxonomy (NCBI): domain Eukaryota; kingdom Viridiplantae; phylum Streptophyta; class Pinopsida; order Cupressales; family Cupressaceae; genus Thuja; species Thuja plicata. The sequence goes on along the minus strand of MU217219.1, from coordinate 196,852 downwards.
CCAAGGAATATACCTTCTTCACCTTTAGCATCAAGTTTTCCATTTCTGTTGTCCTTCAGTATAAAACATTTGCTTCCAAATAATTTAAAGTACTTAAAACTAGGTGCATAACCATACCAAAGTTCATAAGGTGTAGCATTTGTACCTTTCTTGACTTGTACTCTATTTAAAGTATAGGCTACAGTACTTACAACTTCTTTCAAGTATTTTTGTGCAACATTCTTCTCCATCATTAGTGTTCTCTCACAGTCCATGATAGATCTGTTCTTATGTTCATCAATACCATTTTGTGGAGGAGCCCTGGGTGCAGACATCTGTCTCTTTATGCCTCGGTCATTGTAGAACCTATTGAACTCATTAGAAATAAACTCTCCACCTCTGTCAGATCATAAGCATTTCAAACTTTTGCCTGTTTCCTATTCAAATTTAGCTAAGTACCATATCAATAACTGGAATGCATAAGATTTTCTTTGAGAAATATTATATTAATCATTCTTGAATAATAATCAACAAATAGAATAAAGTATCTAGCACCATAGTAGCTTCTTTCTCCAATAGGACCACAGAGATTAGTATGGACTAATTCTAGAATTTCCTCTGAAATATGTGTTTTTACTTTTGAAACTAGACTTAGTCATCTTTCCTAGTTGACATTGTTTACACATTGCATTCTCAGGTTTCTTTAACTTAGGTATCCCTCTAACATTTTTTAATTTACTTATGCTTACCAAGTTATCAAAGTTCACATGACACAGCCTGTTATGCCATAACCAAACATCATTGTACTATGCAAACAAACATGTTTCTTCAAATAAATCCAGATAAAATAAGTTACCTTTAGTCTAATCACCACTTCCAACAAGTTCTCTGGTAGAATCATAGATCTTTGCTTTTTTGTGATGGAACTCAACTCTGTAACCAGAAGTGTTTAGCTGTGCAACACTCAACAAATTATATTTAAGATCATCAACCCAATACACATTATCACATCTGATTTTGTCAGTCAAGTTAATCAATTCTTTACCTTTGATAAGACATGGTGCATCATTACCAAATTTTACATATCCTCCTTTGCATTGGTTTAGGGTTTCAAACTTATCCTTGTCACCAGACATATGATGGAAACAACCACTGTTAATGATCCAATGATCACTTTTACTCATATAAGAGGTTAATGCAGTTTTCTCATCATCATCAGAATCTTCTTTCATTGCAACATAAACAACTTCTATATCATTGTCATCAGAATTTTCAGTATGATTGTCAGAAGTTTCTTCAACAATATAACAAGATTTCTTACCTTTGTCTTTGTAATCCTTATATTTCCTAAAGTCTCAGTCATCCTTTCTATCTTTGTATTTCTTTGTATTTGTTGTCCCTTCTTTCATCTTTTTCATTCTTATCAGGACATCTAGCAGCTATATGACCAACTTTATTGCATGAAAAACAAATAATAGGAAGTTTACCTCTGTATTTTCCTTTTCCTCTGGATAGCCTTTTTGCCATAAGTGCTTCAAGTTCTTCAAGATCATCATCAGTAGTGTCACTATCACTGTTCACATGTTTCTTTCCTTTCATAGATTTATTAAGAACCAGCTGTGATCTAAAAGCAGAATCAATACCTTGTGGATTGTAGTTATCATAATTTGACATTTCAAATGCAGTGAGTCTGCTTATCAGATTTTCCAGATTCAGATTATTGTTAGGAGTACATCTCAGTTCTTGAATTGTAGAAACTCTAATAGAATATATAGGAAGTAAAGTTCTCAGTACCTTGTTCATAATAGTGGTCTCATCTACTATTCAATTAGCTCCTCTAATGGCATTTACAACTTCTTTCACTCTACTATAATACTGATTAACATTTTCACCTTCTTGCATTTTCATCTCATCAAACTTACCTCTTAGAATTTCTGATTTAGCTCTCAGCACATTTGTGTCTCCACCATAGACGGTTGAAATTTTATCCCACATTTGCTTTGCATTTGTGCAACTCTTTATGTCATCAAACTCTGAATATCTCAACGAGGAGGCAATCTGCAACATTTCTTGATTGTGCTCTTTCTTTTCTCTTAGTTGTGCAGCTACTAGAGGGGTAGTAGGTGATACATAGTCATTTTCAATAAGTCACTTAGCATCATCTCCAATACCAGCCAGATGCAGTTTCATCAAACTCTGCCATGCAGGGAAGTTATGTTTGTTTAGCTTTGAAACCTCCTTCTTATACATCTTGATCTTTTCGCTCCAAGTTCCTTCAAACTATTTTCAAGAGACCAATTCTCTGATACCAATTGTTAGAATGAATTTAGAATAATTGAGAGGGGAGGGGTGAATCAATTATCCTCAGGTCTAGATGTAGAAAATAAAACTTTATGTATTTTAGATCTACTTGGTAGTAGTAGCATATGTCAACAACTTTAATCATGTAGTTTACTACCTAATGTAATTAGCTTGTAGAAACATAATAGTAAAACAAACCATAAGCATTCACACAAGTTGACACAATTATTTAACATGGAAACCCAATATGGGAAAAACCACCAGTAACATGCTACCAAGTTTTCACTCTTC
>MU217219.1:165730-193029 GCA_018584345.1 Thuja plicata | reverse complement strand
ATATATATATATATGTATGTATGTATGTATGTATATATGTGTATATATGTATATATATATGTACATATATTTTTATATACATATACATATACATATATATACACACACACACAGATATATATATATATAGAGAGAGAGAGAGAGAGCATGGTGATCACTAAAATTTGACTAAGTCTAAAATTTTATATGATCTTCAAAAATCTAGAATCTAAATTGTAACTCCTACATATCTGAAATTATGTAAACATCTTGACAATGTATACATTAAATATAACTTAAAGCATAAGAAAGGAAAAACACATAATTAAATGTGACTTATACTTAAATTTTATATTTCATGTATATATTCTTTCTCTATAAGTGCATTTGACTTGAGTTTGGCAAACTTGATCAAAGAGGAAGAGAAATAGAGAGACAAAGGGAATACATGTTTTTACTATGAAATTTGGTGTGCACCATATTTGGTAAATGTAAAATATAGTTCACACCAAATAGGCTCTATGTTACCAATCCTAAGGCTCGACACGTCAAACCATATGACATGTGTTGTATAGGACGCATGTCATATACCTTTTCTCAGGACCATAAAGTTGAGTGGCAACTTTTGGGTCCCCCATCTTTGTGCACTTACCCCATAATAGAATCATGTCTCTAAGGAGTAATAGGAAAACCCACTATAAAATCCGTAGAGATAATATCCTATTTTAACTCCAAAATGAGATGTTTTTGAAGAAGTTCTATTCGATGTTGGTGTTCTACCTTAACCCTTTAGTACTCTAAACACCTTGACACAAAGTTTGAAATGTCACACTTCATCCCCGCCCAATAGTATATTTGGTGGAGATGTGCATGCATCTCTTTAAAACATGGATGTGTCGAATAAGGTTAGTGATGAGCTTCAAAAAAATCAAAGTAGGAAGGCCATCTAAAGACGGAACATAAATTCAACTTTGGTATCACAATAAACAATCAGTATCTAAGGAATAACAAAAAAAACTATCCTCCAAGCATCTCTCTGAGTCTATCTCTAATCTCACCTCTTGATACAAGGTATCTGATGGAAGTGCCTGAAGGATATGATTCCTTAAATCATTACTGAGAGGTAGTGAAAACATCTCATGCCTACACCTATAAGGGCATCTGAAACTACATACTCCTATCCCAAAATATATCTATCCTCAAAGTCATACTCACAAATAAACTCCATCCATCATCATTGTTTGGTGTTAAGGTTAGGTTGTGTGAAGATGTACTGAAGAATATGGTGACCATTTTGTACCTAAAAGTGATAACCCAATAAGAATTATCTCCATCTCAAAAAAGAATGTTCCATGTTTTCTAACTCAATATTATGAGTAGGATAATTATTTTCATGATCCTTGAGTTTACAAGACTCATAGGTGTTGAGCTTTATTTTTACACAAGTCAATTACTAGGATCTCAAGATTCAATTTCCTCTCTTGAAATAATAATAGAGTTATTCCCAAGGTTCTCTGTGGTCATGGTACAACCTGCTCAGTAAACTCAGATGAAGATAAATGTGAATGTTCACAAGGAGGCCTTTACTGGTACTTTCAAGACATAAAACTGTAAAACAAATTTAGTATTTTTTTTGGTATTTTCCAATTTATGAATGCGTGTAGCTTACTAATGATGCAAATCTATGCTGAAACTTTTTATGATTACCTATTTATCTAGATTGTCAAATAAAATTAAAATATTTGGGTAACGAGGGTTTAAAAAAATTTGCTGCAAATGAAATCCTAACAGACATAAACCATTGCCAAACTGATCTTGTGAGTTAAATGATGGAAAGATCAGAACCTAGTGAATATGAATAAGACCATGTCAAAATTCTATACCCAACAGATGCAATCGTTTGGAGAGAAATGTATCAAGACTCGAGATTTTCAAAATCTATCAAAATCGTGAAGCCACAAGCATGTGAACACACACGAGACAGATTTATCGTTGAACCAACATAATTATCTTTTCCAAACATTCATCGTAGCAAGATCGATGAACAAAAATAAACTCCAATTGAATTAATTGCAGATCCAAAACATAATAAACCCAATTGGCTCTTTGAAAGAAATGAATGAGCAAATACACAGTCATACAATTCTCATAGACAATAGAAAATAATCACACAATGAATGAAGGACCAATTGTATATCTCTTATTGCATCAAAGATCCAACATAAGGAATGTGGACTGGAATGAATTCTTGACCAGATATTCCAAGCCTGCTGGGAGGTCATTTGATTGCACCTTCCTAGTCCTATCAGGTATGGTAAATGTAGCTACCCACCTAGTATCATTTCTATCCTCATAAATAATTATGACCCTGGCGCACTACTATGTGCTCAATGAGAGGGTAGTCAAAAATAGGGAAGGGGACATGTTCTTGGATCTCAGACTAGACAATATTGAAGATGTCTTCCATCTCTAGAAGGGAGTAGATCAGTTCTATGATTTTTCTATCAACAAAGACCTGAAGTGGTTTGCAGAACAAACTCTAGAGGCATATGAAATTGCCAATCGTGAGTACTTAATTCAATCCCCAGAAAATAGAAAGCTTCACAAGATAGAATTGAGGAGGGGATACCTCAAGGATGACATACAAGCTATGTTTACTATGCTTAACTGACTCAATGGACTACCTCAGTCCATTTAGCTTGAAAATTGGATGATCCTGCTAATAGAGAAGATCAAAGGGAAAAATGCTAGGTTAGATCAGGAAACCATTATAAGTGATAACTTAGATGAGAAGTTGACATCAGTAAAGAACAACCCAAAATTCTACATGACTTCATACATGGTGTACTTACTGGGAGCAAGGATAGAGTACTCTAGACTAGTGCAACAAGGGGCTTTCAGTCAGCCAAATGAATAACCCTTCACAGTCTACCCATAGCTAAAAAGGGAAGAAAAGATAGAAAAAAATAGTCTAGATTATAGGGTGGTGAATGATGCATTCATCATTGTGATCATCCATTCCATAGAGGGTGATTATTCCAAAAGGCTATTTGAAGAGGCTGCAACCAACGTTAGGGAAATAGGGTCTTTCTTCTTATAGTTCAAAACATTCACCTACACCTGGGTAGCAAGATCCACTCTCAAACCCAAGAAGCTTCCTAGATACCCTTCTGATTGGATGATTACCATAGAAATGGCCAGGCAGCTTATAGATGCATATGAGCACATCAAGCACAAGAAAAAGAATTGTTGGGATTTCCCCATATAAATAGGGCCATATAACCTACAGTACATGAAGATATGCATGTCTTTGACATTTGAATGGGATGAGTGTCGAATGCACTTGTATTCACACATCAAGACCATGTTTGACCCTATAGGTACTTAAAAACACATTATGGGTAACCACTACATCCATGAACCACACATAGAAGATCACTAGATCAATTTCATGGATGATTATGAAGTCCGCATAAGGGACTATTGTAGTTTGACATCTTGAAAGTACCAGCAAGGCTTGCTTGTGAAAACTCAAATTTATCTTCATTGAGTTTACTGAGAAGGTTGTACCATGACGAAAAAGAACCTTGGGAATAACTTCATTATCCTTTCAAGAGAGGAAATCAAATCTTGAGATCCTAGCAATTGACTTGTGTAAAAACAACACTCAATAGAAGTGGTGCTAGAAGGAGGGCCCAAAGACTAAAAGTCTGGATAACATTGGATCCTTCTCACCCAAATAGTTTGAGCGAGTGCTTAGATCATCTTGCAAGAGGGGTGAGTTGTAATACACACCTCTTTGTTTTCTTTTCAGTTTTAGTTGTCAAACTCTTTTATGCATTTTTATGTATTTGTTGGTTATTTCAGTTGGTTTAAGTATATTCATGTATTACTTTTCATTATAATATTGATTCATTGCTTAGCTGTGTATTATATCTTCTATTTGCATGTGATTTATGATTATTTAGTGATGGTTATGTATATGTTATGATGTCATTTTGATTATGGTTTTCTAACAATACTGACCCTATATCTGTATGTGCATGGCTAATTTGTATATTTTTACTTTTCTGTTTGATGTGCTTGGTATGGTATAGGACAGAGTCGTAGTTACTTTCTTTGGCAAGATCCACAAGATAAACTCATCTCAACCATTGTTTGTTATATTATATATGCATATGTTCATCTTTGTGATGACAGGTTTACGGGTACCGGGCTACGTCTTCCTTGAATTGGCAGGAGTGAGCGTGTCTTATCGCAATATCTCAATGGTAAGAGAGGGGAGATAATATTCAGGCTTAAATCCCTACCCTAAACCCTTAGTTTATCCTATAAATGGACAAGAATATGACTGACTATCCTATCTGAATTCATCTAGGTGACGTGGATTCTTGAGCCTTTTTGTGTGTGCTTGTTGTTTATGTTTCAGTTGTTTTTATGTTTAGATAGTTTTCAATTGGATTTATGATGCTTTTGCCTTGTGTCTTTAATGATTAATTTATGGTAATTATTAATGTTAATAATCACACCTTTAATAAGGTTAAAACATTAATATATTAAATATATGGTTATTTAATAATTAAATATTAATTAATACCTATATTTAATTAATTGATTTAATTATTAAGTCTTAATTTAATAATTGAGATTTAATAAATATTAAATCTAAATATTGTAATTAAATGTGCAAATTGAATTATTAAATATTGCTTTAAGAATCTATTATCTTAGTATTATCATAAAATTAAAAAAGGAGTAGGTGCGAGCAGGAGCAAAAAGTGCGAACACGCAAGAATCTATTATCTCAGTACTATAATAAAATAAAATAAATGGAGCAAGTGTAAGTAGGAGAGAAAAGTGCGAACACGCAAGCTAGTGGCTAGGTGGAAAGATGTATTAAGATTTCTTCTGACAATGCGCCCGTGTCTCATCTCCTACAAATATTGTTTCGAAACTTTCTGGTGCGGAATCCTCCTAGCAGGGTGCAGCTAGGGTTAAATGGGCTGATGTTCCTTTTGATGAGGATGATTTGGTCAGATCCAAATCCTCAGGGATTACTCCCTAATGGTTCCTTAAGAATGGCAAGTGATGGGATTGTGCTGTTAACAATCAACCTACCTCATTGTATTTTCATCGCTTTTAGCGTTCGGTTGTGTCCCTTTCACACAGATCGGTTAAGATCCCTCGAGCAACCATTTTTCAAGGTATTCTAGGTCCACCACCTGTTAATCATCATCTTCACTACAAGGCCCCATTTTGAAGTCATCCTAAACTTATTAGGTCCTTTTCACCCCTCCTCCCTTTGACATTTGTGATGGTACCCCTCTAGTTTCGCCTCCAGATTCGCCGATTTGCTCCCCAATCCTGTTTTTTTGTCCTAACCCTAAGTTTTTCGAGCCTCCTTCTTCACCGATCCTTAAACCTGCATTCATTTCCTTTCCTAACATTATTCCATCCTCCTTCTCCTTGAACTCCCTTCAAACCAAAGTATCACATGCTTATTATAAATTGTTTTATCATTATGTTTTATTAATGCTTTTGGGGAATTGAAATTATCATGCAATGACGTTTTCTAGATGACTATTAACTAGATTGTGTTTCTCTCTTTTATGGATCTATATTATTTTTTTGGGTATCCGTTGGGACTAGTTAACCCTTAGGATGTTGTACCAGGACTTCTTGGGAATTTATTGGTAGTTAGTTCTATATTATTATTTTGTGGTAATTGAGATTAGTTATTCGATCTTTTTACCAAACCTAGTTTGTTTGAACTCCTGTTATGTGATATTTTAAGAGTGCCTTATATTATTATGGTTAATGGCGAATATATAGTTCCTGTATGGGTAGGAACTAATTTATGAAACTTATGTGTGTATTTTTTACCTTGATCTTACAGGAGGTTAAATAGGTGCATCTTACAGGAGTGGCTTACAATAGGGGTCTGGGGCCCAAAGAGGCCAGTTCCAGGGTAACCTATCATAAGTTATCAATAAGTGATAATTTAATAATAAATCTTTGGGTTAACATTAAATATAAGATTGTTCATGATGAATCTCTCATTCCTTGAGCGCTTGTATAGGCTAAGGATGAGAATGGGATGATACCTAGAGAGTATGTATGATTAGATTCCTCATCTTCATGAGAGGGTATTCTAGTTCTGCATGAGTCATGTTTAGGGTCTAGAGTGGCCAGTCTAGGGTAACTCAAGAGATTGACCATGTGATGAAACTCCCATAGAATGTAGCCTAAGTCTCCTCCATAGGTGTTGCTTTACATTTAATGGTTGTGTTTTGGAATTTGGCTTTTTAGTTTCAGTAGTTGGTTCATGTTGGTGTTTTTGGTTGATTTATGTATGATCTTTATCTTTGGAGTGTGTACCCTAATGTTGAACTTTGATCGCCAATTTGTCTTGATCTCTCCTATCCTTATACTTCTGCTTTAGTCTTTCTTGTTTTGTTCCTGTGTGTGGGCTTGATGTTATCTCCTCAGCATGGTGGGAGTGGAACTTTGGTTCTACAAGGTCAGGTGGTAGTGATTCTTATTACCATTGAGATCCAATGTTCTTATTCATGCTTGGATGATCCTTGTTGCAGTTCTATCTTCTTATTATTATTATAGGGACTTGTTCAGTTTCATGAGTTGTATATTTGTAACCATATGTGTATATTGGTTAATATCCTTGTAGGGGATGTGTTGTATTGTTATGTATCATTGTATACCCTGAGACTTGTGTAGTGGATACTAATTATTTTGTATACCTTGGGTAACATTTGTATATATAGTATTATTATATGAGATGTATATTAATGGATTCAGTTGATGTATCTTTTATCTTAGTTCTTTATAGATATCTTCATAGATTATTTTTCTTAAGTAATTCTACATCAAGGAACCCTCGAGATTTTTAACCTTTGTTAAGTTGTATTTATGTGTATTCCATGTACTTCATTGTATTGCTTCTATGTTGTTATCAATATTGTTTGTAAACATTTAAGAAAAACAAATTATCCTATTAACTTAGTGTCATGTTTAGGTTAGTTCTCCTGGGTTCCCTAGTAGGGAATTACACTTGGTATCAGAACCCTTTTTTCTACACTGGGAACTATGGGAATTTGTATGCCCATTAGTTTTTGATTGCAGGGAAAAATAGGTTTTGAATGGGGACCCGAAACCCCTTACAAGCTAGAATAAAATATTTAACATTTAAGCCCTTCAAAAAGAAACAGGACTGGAAACCAGTACACTAAAGCCAAAACTAACAATAAAAACCAGGAAAAAACCAAAAGCCAGAGACCAGCAAAAAAGAAAAACCACAAGAACTAGAAACCAGAGCCCTAGACAAGCTCCTTACAAGCCTCAGTGGCTTCCTGCTTTGCTTCAGATATCTTCTTTATCGTTGCATTGAACTTTGAGAGTTCCTAGATCCTTTCATGAATTTTCTTCTTTCTTACTGATCTAGTGCATTTTCAAGGGACATCATCTTCCAGGTTCTCTATGATATCCTCTATCTTTTTACTAGGGGACCCAATATCCATCTCTGCCTTAATAGTCAGGAAAAAATCCATGGCTGAACCCATAAAATTATTGTAGTCTTGCATATGTTTTTTCATGGTATTCTCTAGGGTTTCCATTCTCGCTTGTAACTTCTGCACATTATTGTTCTCATCATTAGTAACCTTGTCCAACATTGTTTTAGGGCCAGATTTCAGCTGAGTCTGCAGAGAGTCCATCTTAGCAACAATTAAATGCTACTTGAGGTTTAAATTATTGATCTCCTGAAACACCCATTTCATTAACCGAAAGGAGTACATAGAAGCAACTTTGGCCATTTGGAGGACCCCAAAGGGGGGATCGATCTTATCATCCATGTCATCCCTCAGTAATTGAACATTCCTTTCCTACAAGTCCACCATTTTGATGAAAGGGATGTTCTGAGAATTACCAGGGGCATTGTCTGTCTTTCCCTCTGGTAAATTTGTCTCCTTGGCAGGGGAAGTATTCTCCACCTCTGTCGCATCCTTCTGAATGTCCTAACTACAATCCATAACTACTTCAAGCTTCAGAGATATAAGCACATAATGTTCTTCAGAATTGTCATACTCAACCAGAATTGGCACTTTCTGACCTACCACATCCTCCTCCTTCTTCTTATCCTCTTTGTTCTTCCTACTATCCGAGGTTTTACCTTTGTTCATAGAGCCCATAACCTCTTCATCCGTGTTAACATTCTCCTCCAAAACTGAATTCGAGACTGAGGAGGCAGAGTAACTATCTTCCTTGGTGGAATCACCCATATTATCATAGCCTTCCACACTGTCAGTAGAGGTGTCCATATACATGGTAGTCTCCATATCCTTCTTTAATTTTTTACCTATCGGACTCTTATCTTTCATATTCACATCCCTAATTCTCTTTTTACCCGAACCAGATTTAGATGGGGTTATGACAGGGCTTACACTAGCCATCTTCTTTATATGTTCAATAATTAAAAGAATCAACCCTTCATGAAGAAAGGGTTTCTTCTCCTTCCTCTTGTGCTGGGAAATGCTAGAACAGAGAGATTGCAAAATATAGAAAGGCAGGGAAACCCTAATTTTATGCTGAAAATGATAGAGCAAAACAAAGTGGTAAGAATGGGCTCTTTTAAACCTACCATCTAGGGTAACATACTCCATAATCTCCATCATAATAGTAGCCCAGATTTCTTTCAACAATGCCACATCATAGCATCATTTAGACTCGTTTACAAGACATTTTTTCTCCTCCTTACTCTTGGGAAAGCGCCGAATGGCCTTTTGAGATACCTTACTGTCCTGGAAGAATTTGATGCCCTTCATGCTAAGCCCAGAAATCTCAGCTATGAAATCCTTTATGATGTTCACAGTGATGCCTGCTATGGTAACAACCCCATTTTTCTAGGAATCAACAAATAATTTGGTAGAACTGTCTTTCACCCCATGCAATCTTTCCATGTAGGTGGAAATACCACCCTTCTCTAGAATATCCCAAGCTTCTGACATTTTTCTCCATTTGACATAGTCCTTCGACTCTTTGCAGTTAAGCCCACCTCCCATGATCGCACAAATCACACAGATGGTAAAAAATGTAGAGAGAATCCAACTGTTACAAAAATTGGTAACATTGAAATTAACAAGGGTTAGCTCATGTCTATAATTAGAGTTCTTGGGAAAGACGCCACTTTCCATGCTTATTTTCCTTTGATTTTTTAAAAAGTGTCTAATCATCATAGCTTCTCAAGATATGCCCAATCAACCCTTTTACTTCGGGATCTGTCAAAGGCCAACTTGGCTTTGATATCGATGGTCAGATTTTTATAATCGTTCCAAATCATGATGTCCCTGGCTTTAACTACAAAATTGGCCAACTCATCCGCTCTACCATTCGATTCCCTATAGGCATGAGAAATAATAACTTGATTGAAGGAATTAATTATGATCCTAGCCTCCTTAATGATCTCCTTAATTGTCCATGATGACTTAGTCTTGTCCTTATTACATTTTAAAATATTGAGTGAGTCACCCTCGATCCACACATTCTGTGCCATGTGTTTCTTGACAAGTTTTAGCATTTGAAGAAGGGCCATGGCCTCTGCCACGTGGTTGTTTTGCACCCCAATAGGTAAAGCTACCGTAGCCAAGCAATTTTCCATGTCATCACGGATGAGGCCCCCACAGCTAGCTAGGCTAGGGTTGCCCTTGCCAGCACCGTCAAAATTGATTTTTATCCATCTTGGCAGAGGAGAAAGCCAGATGGCGTTCTCTCTAAGATGAGGTTTGTGATTGTATGCCCATTATTTGTCTTTTACTTTAAACTTGAAACAAACATAGACATAAAAATCTTTTGTATTTCAGAAGATTGCTTCGTGTTAGGAGATTGATATGCAAGAGTAAGCCTAGTTTTAGGGGAGGATGATGTAATACCCACCCCTTAGTTTTCTTTTCAGTTTTAGTTGTCAAAATATTTTAGGCCTTTTTATGCATGTGTTGGTTATTTCAGTTGGTTTAAGGATATTCATGTATTACTTTTCATTATGATATTGATTCATTTCTTAGTGTATTATATCTTCTATTTTCATGTGATTTATGGTTATTTCATGATGGTTATTTATATGTTATGATGTCATTTTGATTATGGTTTTCTAACAATACTGACGCTATATCTGTATGTGCATGGATCATTTGTATGTTTTTACTTTTCTGTTTGATGTGCTTGGTATGGTATGGGACAGAGTCATAGTTACTTGCTTCAGCGAGATCCACACGATAACCTAGTCTTAACCATTTTTTTTTATATTATATATGCATATGTTCATATTTTTGATGACAGGTTTGAAAGTTCTGGGCTACATCTTCTTTGAATTGGCAGGAGTGAGCATGCCCTATCACAATATCTCAATGGTAAGAGAGGGGATATAATATTCAGGCTTAAATCCCTACCCTAAACCCTTACTTTGTCCTAGAAATGGACAATAATCTGATTGACTATCCTATATGAATTCATCAAAGTGACGTGGATTCTTGAGCCTTTTTGTGTGTGCTTGTTGTTTATGTTTCAGTTGTTTTTATGTTTATATGGTTTTCAGTTGAATTTATGATGCTTTTTCCTTGTGTCTATAATGATTAATTTATGGTAATTAATAATGTTAATAATTATACCTTTAATAAGGTTAAAACATTAATATTTTAAATATATGGCTATTTAATAATTAAATATTAATTAATACCTATATTTAATTAATTGATTTAATTATTAAGTCTTAATTTAATAATTGAGATTTAATAAATATTAATTCTAAATATTGTAATTAATTTTGCAAATTGAATTATTAAATATTGCTTTACGCTGCATGATTAATTATTTTAATTTAATTAAAATATTCTTATGCTTTTTGATTTATGACTTTGATTTTTTATTTTAAAGTTAAGTTGTTCATTGTTGTAAGTGAAATTGAAATTAAAATATTCTTTTTAATTAATAATTAATATTCCTTATTAGGGTTGCACTTTTGTAAACCTAATTACCTGGTTTTCTATATATCTGAATTGAAATCCATTTGGAGGCAAGTTCATTCAGGTGGAAGGAGAATTCAGGTGTATAAAGAATTTGTTGAAAGCTTAGGAGTATTTGGAATCATGCTTGCTTTGGGATTTGTGTTGAATCTTCTCATCAGTTACTAAGGTAGGATTTTGAAGCTTGTTGATTCTAGCCTTCCAGATCCATGTCTTCTATGCATCTGGATTGCTAGGATTCTGTGTCTGAAACTTCCTTGTTTGATATTATGTGTCTAAAATTGTTTAAATTGAGTAATAGGTTATTTGATCTTTCTAGGTATGTTTTCTTTCCTGTCTTGATATCAAATTTGTAATTTTTGGCTTCAGGGTTTCATTAAATTTGCTCGGTTGTAAAATAGGCATTAGGGTTTCATTTGATATGTATTATTTTTCAAATTACTATTAGGGTTTCAGATTTGTGAATGACATTTTCCTTGTGATAAATTTTGATATTGTTGCTAAAATGGATAATAGTCTTTAGACATGTAAAAATACCTTACCTTGAAAAGAAAACCATTCTTTTACCAGACTCCTGTCCAAAACCCCAATTTCATATCTTCATGGGAAACTGAAGAATAGTGACATTAAATTTTGCATGTTAGAATAATAAATCAATATAATTGAAGATTTGCATATTTTCCTATTTTTAGTAACTTGCATGCTCTAAAAAAGATTTCATTATCTTTCCCTTTGAAAATTCTTGTTTTTTGTAAAATAATAATAATTAATATATTGCATGGATGCATTGATTATGTTCCTTCTGATATATATACTTTGACCTTGGAAATACATTATTTTATTTAAAATAATAATAATTAAGTTACTATTTAAAAAAAAATGTTTAAAAAATATATTTTCTAGTTTTAAAAACAAAACAAAACAATATTTAAAAATAATTAATTAAAGTGTTTTTTTAAAAGTTGTTTTATTTAAAATGAATTTAAATTTGTCTTTTTTATTAATTTTTAATTAATGTTTTTTTCTCTAAATTAAAGTTTTACTTATTAAAGTAATCTAGTTTTTAAGTAATTTTAATTAATATTAATATTATTAATATTAATATGCTTTTCTTTTATAGTTTTTTAAATGTGGCTTTATTAATAGTTATTAACATTAAGAGATTAGTGTTAATATTCGTTTAATAATATTACTTTTAGATTTTTGCTTCTTGTAATTATATTGAGTTTTAATAATTATTAAATAGATTAGTTTATACATGATAGTCTTATAAATTAGTTTATAGGTGAATTAAATTGTATATTTTTGGAGATTTAATTATAATGTTGATAGTAATTTTATTGGATAAACTAATTTGTATAATGTTTATTATAAATTCATTTATATTTATGTTTTATTAATGCTTTTGGGAATTGAAATTATCATGCAATGATGTTTTCTAGATGACTATTAACTAGATTGTGTGTTTCTCTCTTTTATGGCTCTGTATTATTTTTTTGGGTATCCATTGGGACTAGTTGACCCTTAGGATGTTGTACCAAGACTTGTTGGTAATTTATTGGTAGTTAGTTTTGTATAATTATTTTGTGGTGATTGAGATTAGTTATTTGATCTTTTTACCAAACCTAGTCCGTCTAAACTCCTGTTAAGTGATATTTTAAGAGTGTCATATATTAGTATGGTTAATGGAGAATCAATAGTTCCTGTAAGGGTAGGAACCATTTTATGAGACTTATGTGTGTATTTTTGACTTTGAGCTTAGGGGAGGTTAAATAGGTGCATCTTAGGGGAGTGACTTACAATAGGGGGTCTGGGGCCCAAAGAGGCCAGTTCCAGGGTAACCTATTGTAAGTTATTAATAAGTGATAATTTAGTAATAAAACTTGGGGTTAAAATTAAATATAACATTGTTCATGATGCTTCGCTCATACCTTGAGCACTTGTACAGGCTAAGGATGAGAATGGGATGATACCTAGAGAGTATGTATAATTAGATTCCTCGTCTTCATGAGAGAGTATTCTATTTCTGCATGAGTCATGTTGAGGGTCCGAGGTCCAGAGTGGCTAGTCCAGGGTAAATCAAGTGATTGACCATGTGATGACACTCGCATAGACTATAGCCTAAGTCTCCTCCATAGGTCATACTTTAAATTTTATGTTTGTATTTTGGCATTTGGATTTTTGATTTCTATAGTTGGTTCATGTTGGTGTTTTTGGTTTATTTATGTATGATCTTCATCTTTGGATGGTGTACCCTTATGTTGACCTTTGATCTCCACTTTGTCTTGATCTTTCCTATCCTTATACTTCTTCTTTAGTCTTTCTTGTTGTGCTCCCGTGTGTGGGTCTGATGTTATCTCCTCAGCACGGTGGGAGTGGACGTTTGGTTCCACGAGGTTAGGTGGTAGTGATTCTTATTACCATTGAGATCCAACATTCTTCTTCATGTTTGGTTGATCCTTGTTGCAGTTTTATATTCTTATTCTTCTTATGGGGAGTTGTTCAGTTTCATGAGTTGTATATTTGTAACCATATGTGTATATTAGTTAATATCCTTTTAGGGTGTGTGTTGTATTATTATGTATCATTGCATACCCTATGAATTATGCAGTGGATGCAGATTCTTTTGTATACCTTGGGTATCAGTTGTATATGTAGTTTTATTATAGGAGATGTATATTATTGGATTCACTTGATGTATCCTTTATGTTAGTTCTTTATAGATATCTTCGTATTTTATTTTTATTAAGTAATTCTACATCAAGGAACCCTCAAGATTCATAACCTTTGTTGAGTTGTATTTATGAGTATGTCATGTACTTCATTGTATCTCTTCCACCTTGTTATCAATATTGTTTGTAAACATTTAAGAAAAAAATTATCCTGTTAACTTAGTGTCATGTTTAGGTTAGTTCTCCTGGGTTCCATGGTGGGGCATTACATGAGTTCCTTGAACTTACTCACCATCGGAGAGCTCGCAGTGTTAAAGGGAAATCTAAATCGACTCATCATCCTACCAAACCCTTGGAACCCTTTGAACAAAAATCTCACGTTGTTGTCCCATCCATTACGACGCAAGTCCCTCCAAATAAGAACTTGCAAAGTTAGAATTTACAAAAAAATTTCTCCATGGATTTCTTCGATAACGCACAAATTTATCCATTGAATCTAATAGGAATACTCCATGAATTTCCCAAATACTTGGAGATGTTTTGCACCCATCTTGTGTATGGAGAATCAAGGGAAATGGAAGAGCACATCTGTGCCTTCAAAGACATTCACAATTGCAAGGAAATTGCACACAAAGATGTCGTCTACCATTTTTTACCATACACCCTGGGAGAGTTCCCATATAGATGGTACCTAAACTTGTTGGGATAATGGAAAGGGTGTGTACTGAGATGGGAGGGATGAATCAGTAACCTTAAAAAAATTTAATCAATTTTTTGTAACCAATGTTATGTATTAACCAATTGAGTAGATTGCATACACCAAACATATAGTATCATTGCTGAAATGTAAATACATGTAAAATAAATAATACACATACATGAAATTAAGTAATCATGACACTAGTATTTTGGTATCACATAAAACCCCTGTTAGAAAGTAAAAACTGCGGTGGGGATGAGACCCACAAAAAGCTCACTAGTGCAGTAAATAAAGTAGCATGTTAAAGCTTAGAAAGAATGATCACTTAGATGATTTTACCCTATTAGGAGTAACAATGAGATCAATTAGATCTACCTTGTGTGAGGATTTTACAACAAAAGTTATGTGTGCACTTGGTTAAGATATTTACAATAAGACGGTTAAGTCTACTCTGTTAAGAGATTTTTGGGGTTTATTACAATTGTTAGAGAGTAACATAAATTTGATCTAAAACATATACAATCTCAATATTGCTGATATAGATCCATTAAGTGCATACAAAACATATCATCTTAATGTGAATGATAATACCTTCTACTCTATTCTGGTGGGTAGCCTTGCCTTAGTTCTAAAAACTAATTTTGGTAATATAGTCTCTGTCCTTAAAACTCTTTTATGATCTTTGATGTCTATAGTATGGTGGCTACTTGATCATTTATTGATTAACATACATTACAAAATTTGACATCTATACATTTATATATCAAACTCTGTGACCTAATTAGGACTTTACAATTACATCCCTACCCTAAGATCAATTGTGTACATAATTTACCTTGATCATCTAACATAGGAGACATAAAAAATTAATGTTGTATGTCAGTAATTAATGTTCTCCTTGATCGCATAAATCATTATCTAGGTCGGCCAAAAAGTTGTTAAATAGAATAATGTGCCATAACAAAAATTTATGTGGCCTCTGTTCCACTCGGTTATTGTTGTCTCTCGATTCTCAGTGTAGTCTGTATATCTTGGTTATGCTGCTTGTTTGGTTTATACTGTGTATCTCGATGTTTTCTATTGCTTGGTAAAGTTTGTCAGCTTGGGTATCACTGTACTTGGTTTACTCTAGGCATGATCAGTAATCTCAATTAACTCTGCACTTTAGTGAATATACCAACTATCATGTTGTGACTTTGTTACCATCTGTCCATTATGTCTGCTTGATAACTAATGACAACTTCAATGTGCAATTGGAGTAACATTCTACACCTTTGGCATTAGTATCAAAAACTTATTACTGTTCATAATATTATACCATAGTTACTCCCCTTTTGTACATGCTTGGTATATGTATATGAACTCCTCCTGATTATAGTATCCCTCGTACTATACTTATATACATATGTTTCCCCCTTTTTGAAAATAGTGACAAAAGGAATATAACTTACAGTTTGTCAAAAATATTAGGATGAGCAGTCTTGAGAGTTTCTAGTAGCTTCTGTCATTCCTCCTTTAAATTCTTGAGGGTTAATAGCTCTAAGTTTAGTTGAGCATGCATATCATATATGTTGTGTATTACTGACAATTCTGGGGTGGCAATTAGGTTCTTTGCCAATGTCACATGTTTTTGAATCATTACCAAATGTGGTAGTAACGTTTCTTGTACCAACCACTGGTTCTGAAGTACCTTGGTGTTATGCATTTGCAATGCATGTTTCTTGGTTGATAGACTGTTTGCACTATCTTTTAGATCTTGATCGATCATCTTTTTCTTTTCCTTTGTTTCGGTATTGGATTCTCGGTAGTACCCTTCTATTTTTGTATATGTTAAGTGAGCTTTGGTGAGGGACTTGTAATTTTTTCTATACCTTTCTTCAAAGGTGTTGAATCCACAATCACCGATAGTGATCTGATTTATGATGGAGACTCAGTCTTTGTGATTTTTCTCCTTTTGACATTAGGTGCCTTATCTTTTTCTTCATCTGATTCAGTGGCATTAGTATCATGTTTGGGTTCATCATCTAGACCGATTGAGGTCTTCTCATCGGTATCATCTACAGATTTGTCTAATACTTCATCTATTATAGAAAATTTTCTCTTCAATGTTTTCACAATATTTTTCTTTGTCATGCTCATCTTTTGTACTTGTAGAGCTATAGATATCCAGGTCTGGGATTCATCAAATGTGCCAAATCTCATGGAAGATTTTTCAACAAGCTCATTCAACATATTTTCAATGGCCTCAGATGCAGTATCAATATCTAATTCATATTCTAATAGAGGTAGCCATGTTGTCCTCAGTTGTACTACCTTGATTAGAGTAGTATCAGTGTCTACTACAAAATATATATCATCTTTTTACTTATCTACCAATTGTAGTGGAATTCTAGTCCCCTTTTCCATCCTATCCTTAAACTTTCTCAAAATAGTTATTTACGACTGGTTCAAAATTTGTTCCTAGGCTTGTAATCATATCAATGATTTGCAGTGTAACTGGTTGATTAGACTTCCATTTAATAGTACCAATGCATGGAAATTAATTTTGTAGGTAGAAGAATGTGCATAGTAGTAGGGAACAAAAATTACATGTATTTGACTATGCTGATCTGATGGTCTTCATGTTTTCTTCAAATTGCCTCTGCAATAGTTTGGAGAGGTCATATTGTACTCCTTTCTTAACAATCTTATAGGCTATGTAAATAACTCCGCAAGCAACGTTGTTCAGTCTACTGGACTGGAATATCTTGTAGCGAATGACATATGCACCGAGCCTCATTTTAGGATCAATGATGCAATTTATCTTTAGACCTTTACCGTCCCATTTGGCTCATGTTAGATTTTCTATTTTGGTTCTTGGTGGGTGCCTTAGGGCTTTTGATTTATCACATATGGGATATTGTGTCATGACATGAGTAACATCCTTTGTTATCTTTTTTGGCTCACCCAGATAGAGCTTTCCTTTGTGTACTCTACTTAGAATAATGCAGATCCACTCGGTCTTAAATATATTCAGGAAATTTAGGACATTGGTTAACCCTTTAACCTTCATATGTTTATGATCTTCTTTCAATTTCCCATCTATGCATAGTGACTTATAAGTAAACATGATTTCAAAATCCTTTATTTCACCTAATCTATAGTAAATGTTGGCATGCACATCTTGGACTAAAAAAACCTAGATGGGATTGATGAAAACATGCCTTTGTCATCTGATTGGGCTGCGACCTATGGGTGGATCTTATAATGCAGCTCTGTGCAAGTGGAGCTCTTTACCAAAAAAATATTTTTATCATTTTCCATCTTGGATTTCATGGTTTGAGATGTTGATGCCATGATTTCTAATTTAGGTCTTGCATGAAAGTGTTTTGATGACTCGGGTAAAGCAGAATGCGCAATGAATAACCTCGGTATGCTCAGAGTGTGCTTAAATCTTTGTAGAATGCTAAAAATGCTTTGCATAAATTTTTCTCTATTTTCTCTATTTTTCTCTGTGATCATGGTTAACTTGGTTATCACTAACAATGTTTCAGCTCAGTGAGTATATCATATACTCGGTTACCATAGCAACTCAATTTTCTCTTCACATTTTCAGTGACTGATAATTTTAACTTGGTATATATTAACTGACTAAATAAGATCAAAGTAATCAAAAATATAATACCATAGTGCATCTCAATTCATTCTAATTTGGTATTTGTGCAATGAATATAGGAACTGATGTAAGATATAGCTTTGCAAAACCTAGTTCCTTACTTGCTTATATTGCTTAGTTGGAGACGGTGGAGCCACCTAATCTGTTAGATGAGGTGTCACTAACTATTGTGCTTGGTCCTTCATTATCATTTGATGCTCTTCTCTACATTTTATTTATGATCCTTACAATTTTATCAATTGTATTTCCATTACCATTATTATTTGTTCGGTCTAGACAATCTCTACTTAAGTGACCAACTTTGAGATAGTAAGAACATGTCATTCCAACATTTGACCAATTCCTAAACTTGGTTAACCATTGTCTGATACAATTTTATGCTATATGACCATATTTACCACATGCTCTACAACTACTCCAAGTATTATAATCCCATGCATAAGTATTACCTTGTCTTCTCGGTTGATTTACCTTTTCTTGTCCTTTAGACTTCTAGATTTGCTTTGTGTTCTTTCTGCATGCTTGTGATGTATGACCATGCATGTTGCAATTTTGGTAGTATTTATCCATGTATGGTTTCTTCTATGGTTTTTTCAACTTGGATCTACACTCATGTGCTTGATGTCCATGCTTATTATAGTTATAGCAAATACCATTAAATTTAAGAGGGTTTCTAGGAATACCTATTTCTTTGCTTCTGCAAACATTTGATGTGTGGCCTAGTTCTCCATAGTGATGGAAAGAAGGATTCTTGGGCTTTGGGCTTGAGTATACATTACTTTATTAAGCTTGATTTGACAATTCTCCTTATTCAGTATACCCTAATTTGGTATTGTTGTTCAGTCTTCTTTGATAGTTTAGAAATTCATCCATTCTCTTAGTGCTTTCTTGAGATCTCTTAATCACTTCATTATATTGTTGTAAAATATTCAATTCATTTCTCAATTTTTCATTTTCTTCTTTCAATACACCAATATATTCTATTCTTCTTATAAGTTCAGTACTCACTCAGTTGGCTGCATGATTCATAGCAACCACTTGAATTGTGATCTCAAAGTAATGCTTAGTAAGTCTCAATATCTTAGTTTCTTTCTCTTGTAACTTTTCAATCATTTGTATTCTATAATCAAAAACCATGCTTCCATCTTGTTCAACTTTCTTTGCATCATTCAAGACTTCAACCATTTTAATCATTTGTGTATCTTGTCTGATTTGCAGTGCTTTCACTTGTTCATTAAATTGTTGATTTATCTTAGATAGCTTCGATATGATTCATTTAGATGCATCAGATATGCTACTAGATTCAGATCTAGATGTGTCAAATGGGTCATGAATCTCTTCTTCATCATAATCAATCTCACAAAAGAAAAGTGTTATGTCCTTTATCTTAATCAACATCTCCCTAAGTTTCTCTTTGGCTTCCTTGTATTGATCGACATAGATATGCAGCTCTAACTTCTGATTCTCAATAGTTTTATCAAGTGTATAGATTTCCATCATAAGATCTATTCTCTTCAGCGATTAAACCTTCAAAACAAGACAACTAGATCTGATACCAATTGTTGGGATAATGGAAAGGGTGTGTACTAAGAGGGGAGGGGTGAATTAGTACCCTTAAAAACTTTTAATCAATTCTTTGTAACCATTGTTCTCTATTAACCAATTGAGTAGATTGCATACACCAAACATATAGTATCACTACTGAAATGTAAATGCATGTAAAATAAACAATACACATACATGAAATTAAGTACTCATGACACTAGTATTTTGGTATTGCAGAAAACCCCTATTAGAAGGTAAAAATTATGGTGGGGATGAGACCCACAAAACTTCACTACTGCAGTAAATAAAGTAGCTAGTTAAAGCTTACAAAGAGTGATCACTTCTG
Source organism: Thuja plicata (assembly GCA_018584345.1). Lineage (NCBI taxonomy): Eukaryota > Viridiplantae > Streptophyta > Pinopsida > Cupressales > Cupressaceae > Thuja > Thuja plicata. The sequence continues at coordinate 173,102 of MU217219.1, read as the reverse complement.
ATGATCTTACCCTGTTAAGAGTGAAAATGAGATCGATTAGATCTACCTTGTGTGAGGATTTTGCAACACAAGTTATGTGCACACTTAGTTAAGATATTTACAATAAGAAGGTTAAGTCTACCGTGTTACAATTGTTAGAGAGTAACAAATTTTTTATCTAAAACATATACAATCTTAATATTGCTAATACAGATCCATTTAGTGCATACAAAACATATCACCTTTATGTGGATGATAATAAATTCTTCTCTATTCTGGTTGGTATCCTTGCCTTAGTTCTGAAAATGGTTTTTGCAATGCAGCCTCTATCCTTAAAACACTTGTCTAATCTCTGATGTTTGTAGTATGGAAGCTACTTGATCATTCCTTGATCAACATACAATAAAAAATTTGACATCTATACATTTATATATAAAATTCTATGACCTAATTAGCACTTTATAATTACATCCCTACCCTAAGATCAATGGTGTACCTAATTTACCTTGATCATCTAACACAAGACACATAAACAATTAATGTTGTATATCCATAATTAATGTTCTCCTCAATCATGTCAACCGTTATCTAGGTCAGAAAAAAATTTGTTTCATAGAATAATGTGCCATAACAAAATTTTATGTGGCCTCTATTCCACTCAGTTATTGTTGTCTCTCGGTACTCGGTGTAGTCTGTGTATCTCAGTTATACTATTTGTTCGATTTATACTGTGTAGCTGTGTTCTCTATTGCTCGGTAAAGTCTGTCAATTTGGGTATCACTGTACTCGGTTAACTCTGGGAATGATCAGTGCTCTCGATTAACTCTGCACTTTGGTAAATATACCAATAGTCTTGTTGTGACTCTCTTACCATCTGTCCATTATGTCTTCTTGAAAACTAATGACAACTTCAATGCGCAATTGGAATACCATTCTCCTCCTTTGGCATTAGTATCAAAAACATATTATTGTTCATAATATTATACATAGTGATTCCCCCTTTGTACATTCTTGGTATATGTATATGAACTCCTGTTGATTATAGTATCCCACATACTATACCTATATACATATGTTTCTCCCTATTTTGAAAATAATGACAAAAGTAATATAACTTACAGTTTCTCAAAAATATTAGGATGGGTGGTCTTGAGAGTTTCCAGTAGCTCATCCCATTCCTCCTTTAAATTATCGATGATTAATAGCTCTAAGTTTAAGTAAGCATGCATATAATATATGCATTCCATTACTTACAATTCTAGGGTGGCAATCAGGTTCTTTTCCAATGTCACATGTTTTTGCATCATTACCAAATGCGGTAGTAATTTTGCATGTAGCTCAGTTACTTGTTCTCCTATTTTCTCTTCTTCTTTCTTTAGGTATAGTCTCAACCATTGGTTCTAAAGTACCTTGGTGTAATAGATCTACAATGCATGTTGCTTGGTTGATAGACTGTTTGCACTATCTTTTAGATATTGATCAATCTTCTTTATCTTTTCCTTCATCTCGGTAATGGATTCTCGGTAGTACCCTTCTATTTTTGTGTATGGTATGTGAGCTTCGGTGAGGGCCTTTAATTTTTGCTACACCTTTATTTAAAGGTGGTGAATCCACATTCACTGATTGTGATCTTATTTGTGATGGAGGCTCAGTCTTTATGCTTTTTCCTATTTTGACCTTAGGTGCCTTATCTCATTCTTCATCTGATTCGATGGCATCAGTATCATGTTCGGGTTCATCATCTTGACCAACTAAGGTATGCTCCTTGGTATCATCTACATATTTGTCTAATTCTTCATCTATTATAGAAAATATTCTCTTCAATGTCTTCACAATCTTTGTCTTTTTCCTGCTCATATTTTGTACTTCTAGACCTAGAGATATCCGGGTGTGGGACTCATCAAATGTGCCAAATCACATGGTAGATTTGTCAATAGGCTCATTCAACAAGTTTTCAATGGCCTCAGATGTAGTATCAGTATATAAGTCATATTCTAATAGAGGTATCCATTCTATCCTTGGTTGTACTGCCTTTCTTAGAGTAGTATTAGTGTCTACTATGAAACATATATCATATTTGTACTTATCTACCAATTGTAGTGGAATTCTAGTCATGTTTTCCATCCTAGCCTTAAACTTTGTAAAATAGTCATTCATGACTGGTTCAAATTTTTTTCTTAGGCTTGTAATCATATCATTGATTTGCATTATAACTGGTCGGTTGGACTTGTAGTTAACTCTACCGATGTATGGAAAGAAATTTTATAGGTAGAAGAATGTGCATAGTAGTAGGGAACCGAACTTACCGATATTTGACCGTGCTGATTTAATGGTCTTCATGTTTTCTTCAAATTTCCTCTGCAACAGCTTGGAGAGGTCATATTGTACTCCTTTCTTAACAATCTTATAGGCTATGTCATCAGCTCCATAAGCAACATTGTTTAATCTTCTAGACTGGAATATGTTGTAGCAAATGACATATGCACCGAACCTCATTTTAGAATCACTGATGCAATTTATCTTCAAACCTCTACCGTCCAATTCAGCTCTTTTGTTATCTTTTTGGGCTCATTTAGCTAGAGCTTTCCTATGTATACTCTGATCAGAAAAACATAGATTCACTCAGTCTTAAATACATTTGGGAAATATAGGGCATTAGTTAACCCTTTAACCTATAGATGTTTATGATCTCCTTTCAATTTACTGATAAATCGACGTGATTTTAGAATCCCCGATTTCACCTAATTTGTAGTGAATATAGGCACACACATCTTGGACTAACAAAAACCTAGAAGAGATCAATGAAAATGTGCCTTTTTCATCCGGTTGCGATGGAACCTATGGATGGATCTTATAATGCGGCTCTGTGCAAGTGGAGTTCTTTACCAAAACAATCTTTTTATCCTTCTCCATCTTGTCTTTCATGGGTTGAGATGTCGATACCATGATTTATTATTTAGGGCTTATGTGAAAGTGTTTGAATAACTCGGGTAAAGGAGAATGTGCAATGACTAACCTCGATATGCTCAGAGTGTGCTTAAATCTTTGTAGAATGCTAAAAAATGCTCTGCTACAACTTTTCTCTATTTTCTATGTCCCGCTTTGTGATCACGATGTGAACAAATGAGTTCACATTGATTGAATTTATAGAAAATGATTTAGAACAATGCAATAAATTCTTTTCACCAACCACTCAGTGAACAAAAATTATTCTTGGTTAACACTAACAATGTTCTAGCTCAGCGAGTATACCATATACTCAGTTACCATAGAAACTCGGTTGTCTCTTCACATTTTCACTGACTCATAGTTCTAACTTGGTACATATTAACCGACTCAACAAGATCAAAGTAATCAAAAGTATAATACTATAGTGCATTTCAATTCATGGTAATTTGGCATATGTGCAATGAATATAGGAACTGATGTAAGATACAACTTTGCAAAACATAGTTCCTTACCTGCTTCTATTGCTCAGTTGGAGAGGGTGGAGCCACCTAATCCATTAGATGAGGTGTCACCGAATGTTCCGCTTGGTCCTTCATTATCATTTGATGCTCTTCTCCACATTTGATTTCTAATCCTCACAATTTTATCAATTATATTTCCATTACCATAAGTATTTATTCGGTCTACACAATCTCTACTAAAGTGAACAACTTTGTGATAGTGAGAATATGCCATTCCATAGTTTGACCAATTCCTAAACTTGGTTACCCATCATCTCATACAATTTTCAGCTATATGCCCATATTTACCACATGTTGTACAACTAATCCAAGTGTTATAATCCCATGCATAAGAATTACCTTGTCTTCTTGGTTGATTTACCTTTTCTTGTCCTTTAGGCTTCGAGATTTTCTTTGTATTCTTTCTGCATGCTTGTGATGTATGACCATGCATGTTGCAATTTTGGCAGTATTTATCCATGTATGTTTTCTTCTATGTTTTGTTCAACTTGGATCTACAATCACATGCTTGATGTCCATGCTTATTATAGTTATAGAAAATACCATTAAATTTAGGAGGGTTTCTAGGAATAGCTTTTGCTTTGATTCTGTAAACATTTGATGTGTGGCCTGGTTTTCCATAGTGATGGAAAGAGGACTTCTTGGACTTCGAGATTGAGTATATATTCCTTTGTTTATCTTGATTTGATGATTCTCTTTTTTCAGTATACCCTAATCCGATATTGTTGATCAGGCTTCTTTGATAGTTCATAAATTCATCCATTCTCTTAGTGCTTTCTTCATATCACTTAATGACTTTATTATGTTGTTATAAAATTTTCAATTCTTTCCTCACTTTTTTTTTCTTCTTCTTTCAATACACTAAAATCTTCTATTCTTCTGGCAAGTTTAGTATTCACTCAGTTTGCTTCATGAGTCATAGCAACCACTTGATTGGTGATCTCAAAGTAATGTTTAGTAAGTCTCAATATCTCAGTTTCTTTCTCTTGTAACTTTTTAGTCATGTATCTTTTGTCCTCAACAACCATGTTTCTATGTTGTTCAATTTTATTTGCATCATTCAAGACTTCAACCATTTCAATCAGTTTTGTATCTTGTCTAATCTGCAGTTCTTTCACTTGTTTAGTAATTTGTTGATTCCTCTCAGATAGCTTTGATATGATTCATTCAGATGCATCAGATATGCTACTAGATTTAGATCTAGATGTGTTAAATGGGTCATGAATCTCTTCTTCATCATAATCAATCTCATGAAAGTGAAGTGCCATGTCATTTCTCTTAATCAACATCTCCCCGAGTTTCTCTTTGGCTTCCTTGTACTATTCGATATAGATCTACATCTATAACTTATGATTCTCAATAGTTTTATCAAGTGTATACCTTTCCATCGTAATATATTTTCTCTTTAGTGATTAAACCTTCAAAACAAGAGAACTATATATGATAGAAATTATTGGGATAATGGAAAGGGTGTGTACTGAGAGGGGAGGGGTGAATCAATACCCTTAAAAATGGTAATCACTACCAATTGAGTAGATGAAATACACCAAACATATAGTATCACTGCTAAAATGTAAATGCATGTAAAATAAACAATACACATACATGATATTAAGTACTCATGATACTTGTATTTTGGTATCGCAGAAAACCCCTATTAGAATGTAGAAACTACAATGGGGATGAGAACCATAAAGCTTCACTACTGCAGTAAATAAAGTAGCATGATAAAGATTACAAAGAATGATCACTTCTAATGATCTTACCCTGTTAGGAGTAAAAATGAGATCGATTAGATCTACCTCATGTGAGGATTTTGCAAGGCAAGTTATGTGTGCACTCGATTAAGAATCTACAATAAGACGATTATGTCTACTCTATTAAGAGATTTTGGGGGTCTATTACAATTGTTACAGAGTAATAGATATTTGATCTGAAAAATATATAATATCAATATTTCTGATATAGATCCATTAAGTGCATACAAAACATATCATCTTAATATGAATGATAATACCTTCTACTTTGTTCTGCTCAGTAGCCTTGCCTTAGTTCTAAAAATAAATTTATGCAATGTACTCTCTGTCCTTAAAATCGTTGTCTTATCTCAGATGTATGTAGTATGGTGGAATCTTGATCATTTATTGATCAACATACATTAAAATTTTTGACATCTATACATTTATATATCAAACTCTATAACCTAATTAGGGCTTTACAATTACATCCCTACCCTAAGATCAATGGCGTACATAATTTACCTTGATCATCTAACATAGGAGATAATTTTTTTTTTGTTGTATATCTATAATTCATGTTCTCCTCGATCATGTAAACCGTTATGTAGGTCAAAAAACAAGTTGTTACATAGAATAATGTTCCATAAAAAACTTTTATGTGGCCTATATTCTACTTTGTTATTGTTGTCTCTCAATGCTTGGTGTAGTATATGTATCTCAGTTATACTACTTGTTTGGTTTATACTATGTAGACCAGTGTTGTCTATTGCTCGGTAAAGTTTGTCAGCTTAGGTATCACTATACTCGGTTAACTCTGGGTGTGATCAGTGCTCTCAGTTAACTCTGCACTTCAGTGAATATACCAATTGTCATGTTGTGACTCTATTACCATATGTCCATTATGTCTACTTGATAACTAATGACAAATTCAATGCGCAATTGGAGTAAAAAAAATTTCCACATGGTTCAATCTTCGTATCGGCCGAGTTTGAAACAAAATTCCTAAAAAAGTTTGAGCTATATGTGGATCCTACCACAATGCATCACCAGTTCATAAAAATAGGGAAGGATTCTACTGAGCCAATGACTATGTTCAATCATTGGTTCCATAAAATGCACCAGAAATTGGAAGCACCTTATGTCATATATGAAGCAGCGGTCATACAAGTCTATTTGAAAGTCCTAGATCTCCTCACTTCCATTTTTAAAGAAGAATCCCTCCTACAGATAGAGACACTATGGAAAAGGTGTACAATGAAGCTATAACTTTCACCCAACAAATGGATCCCCAAGGAGGAGGTAATTTTGGTACCTTACCCACTCTTGGGAACCTTGCTTCTCCACATCAATTCTCCGCAATAAATCAGACATTAACCACCCATACACCCTTATTAAAACCAATTCTGACACAACCACTTGTTACCCCTCCACTAGCCATCACCTATCCCAGTTATGAAAGTCACAAAATGGATTTCTTTGAGCAGAGAATTGTGCCTCCCCTAGAGCTTGACAATAACCTAGCATCCAAACTAGATGTTGTAAAGAAAACTCGGGCTCAATTGACCAACGAGCTCACCTAGCTGAAGCTAGACCCATACCAAAGCCAAAGTGGGCATCAAAAGACACCTATGACTCTAAATGTCTACGCTCAAAATAAAAATCAGAGCTTCAATACCTATAGTAACAACAACAATTCATAGGATAAATAGTTTGGGTAACAGAGACCCAATAGGCCTTGGAACCCCCGACCCAACAATGACAACATTCCTACTGATAATAATAACACTTATGATGCCACTAATGTGAATTTTTTAGGGGATCCAAACCAACACCAAGAAAATGATAGGTGTGGAAGCAATTCAAACCACCATCCACTAAGTTTAGAGGAACCCCATGTTTAGTTCAATACAATGGTGTTCAATTCCTATGAAACTAGGAGTGGCAAAAGTTCTAACATCTACAATGAGGAAGAAGAATTTGTGTTCCTATTCTAGAGGGAGAGAGAACCTAAGTATTCTAAAGTTCATGCCTTTCAAAATGATCATCAGAGCCTGTACAACTGTTATACACTGAATTTGCACCTCTGATCTCAAGCTCTCTTGGTCTTGATAATCCAGTATAACAAGGGAATCATCTCCAGGTTGTGGGACCTATGCTAACTGAGATGAGACCTCCAGATTCTAG
>MU217219.1:130130-156067 GCA_018584345.1 Thuja plicata | reverse complement strand
TTGATCCAAAAATTGAAACTCTGCATATTACTTTTCACAGTGAGTTACAGACTCATGCATAAAATACACCAAGGACAAGAGAATGTCACAGAGTATGCCTTCTGCATAAAAATGAACTCCTGGGTTAAAAAATCTCTTTATCTCTGTTAAGAACTCAGAAAAGTTACAGGACAGAAGGAACAAAAGAAGAAGAACCGACCCTTGCAATTGCAACTTTTCTGCTATATATAGGGGTCAGACCATCTTGAGATCCCTTAGGATGCAACAAGCTTCAGATGGTCCTGGGAAACCCTAACCCTAGAAAACAAAGGAGAGAGGAAAAGAGAGAGAAGAGACGGTGGAGAATGACTGAGTCAAATAGATATTCATGGATATTTTCATGCTCCTCCTCGATCTGGAAAATAGAATTAGATTTGGTAGATGACGGCTTAGTAACATTTATGTTTACTCTGAAAGTCATGCACACCTATTCACCTATATTTCTCTGCAATAACTGCCTCTCTTGTCTGTGAACAGTGCATGGCCAAGTGTTCTCCTCGTCACCGCCTAAAACTTCTCCTCCTTTCTCGTGGCACTTCTGGAAACTTAGTCATATCTCCGTTCTTTCCTGCAACATGCTGAATCTCCTCCTGCTCACCGACATTGAAAAAAATCTACTCAAATATCAGCAGACTGCTCTGTATATGACCCCCTACAACTAGAAACCCTCCTGATCAAATCTGGAACACAAGCACAGAGAAACCATGGCTGCCGAGCGCTCTCTGTGTCAAATCTGCCGCCAGAAATTCAAATTCAAATCAGGCGACCACGCGACAACGGCTAGTCTCTAAGTCACAGAACTCAGTCTTTAACCCTGGTTATATCTCATGACCCAGCGACACTGTGCCTTTTTCTTAACCCCTGGCCCACCTGAGTTACTTCTGGCGACATCCCGACTATGTAAAATCAAATTCGTGAGGAGATTTTCTTAACTCACCATTCCTCTAGCGACCCAGCGCCTAACTGCTACCTTTTAACTATCACGGCTTGTCGCCTGATCGCCAGATGTTATCTCTCTGTCTCGAGACCATGCGACAAAGCTTAGTCGCCAAGTTGGGAGATCCTATGTCTGAGACCTTTGACTTTTCAAACAGCGCCTGATGTGCCCTTTAATCCTTCTAGCGACAATCTGACTGCCTTAATCGCCAAGTCGGGAGCTTTTTTCCATCTACCCAATTTGATCAGCGACCAAGCGATGACCATATCTTTCTACTCGTCACTTACTCGTGACCTATATCATCTTCATCTCTTCTACTCGGCGAGTGCGCAATGACATTATCTTTCGGCTCATCGCACAGTCAGGAACGGATGAGACCTGGGCAAGAATAGATCGCGATTGCGCGATGACTGCGATTTGCAGCTTGTCGCGCACTCGCGCAACTTAATAACTTGAAACAAAACTTCACCGTGATCAAGCGACTGATGTGGGTCCTGTCCTTTATGTGACTTGTAACATGGATCTGGCGATCACGCGACCAAAGAGAAAATGCTAAGTCGGGAGACATTTAGGGAATATTCCAAAAGATCACCAGACCATGCGACACAAGGAAAAGAGAAGTCGGGAGAAGAAAAGGAATATTCGCCCAGGCTAAAGCGATCAAGCAACTGAGGAAAATAAAGCACATGCTCTAAGTGACTTTAAAAAGTAACAATGAAGTATAACGAGCCAAGGGGTTAGGGTTTATCTTGTTCATTTGTATGAAAGACTGAGGGTTTAAGGGTTTTTTGGCCAAGTGAAGACATGAACCCCTGGAAAACAAGACAGAAGACGCAAGACAGGGCAAACCAGGTCAATTGCACAAAAAATGGGAAAATTTGGGCAACAACAACTTAAGGAGCCAAAAGGAACCTCTAACGGGCTGTATACCTCCAAGAAAACATCTAACTCCTACAGATCCCTAAGAAAGAAACAACCCTATGCCTCCTAAAGGTCTGAGTGCCCCTAGATATTCTCTAGCAAACATGTTTTCTAGTTACAAAAGTCCATCTTGGTCAACTAATAAATATAGTGTAGTCAAAAAATTGAAGAAAACGAAGGTGAACATCTTTATGTTTGAAATTCTTCAAGGCTACCCTTCTCAGAGAGAAACACTCCTAAAATCTCTAGACCATTCAAGAAAAGGTACAATAGCTAGAAACATAAAGGCCTCCACATCTAGTATCAACAATTCAGAAGCTTTCCCTGCAATGGTTGAAGACCAGATAGAAGTACCGCCATTCCTACTTAGTCTGTGAATGTTCAAAAAAAACTTACACAACTGCCTAATTGATTCAAGAGCTTCACATAACGTCACACCCTTGTGTATCTTCTAGAAGCTAAGGATGGTTCCCTGGACAAAAAAACTAGGTAGTAATCCAACTAGGCAAGATAGATGTCAAGGTAATTGGTGTGCTTAAAGATGTGCACATCCAATTGGTCACGGACCTGAGAATACAAGAACACATTGATGTGCACATAGTGGATATTCCTAAGACCTATGGGATGCTACTGAGTCAAGAATGGAAAAAAAAAAATAGAGGCTGGTTGTCCACCAAATTCACCTAGCTATGACTACCATGGAAGGGGCTGAACAACCAAATCAAGATTGATGCCAAGCCCAAATTGAAAAAGATGATCACAAATTATAATACCTTGAATGAGGTCATGTTGACACAAAATGACCTAGGAATGATGACGTCTTCAAAATTTTCATCAATATCATGACAAAAAGCCTGCAACACTTGGGATGGGATGAAGATTCCAACATCTTCTGATTACTAGGATACTACCGATTACACCAAGTGAGCCACTCAGAATTCACCTATCCCAGTTGATAAGACACATTATCATGCATTTTAAAACAGATTGCCTTGCCAACCAGAGTTTTAGAAGATCTGGGAGAAGATGTCAAGAACCCCGGGAGGGAAGACATAGGTGGCACCCCTCCAAAAGTGGACATCCATACTAGTTAGAGCCCCCTTTCCGAAAGTGAAGATGGTGGATCAGATTTAGATGAAAAGAACCATACTCTTGGTGTGTTCAGTGACTGGAGTATTTTAGATGATGGTGCCTTCCCTCCCTATAGGAAGCTACCAACAAACCAATAAAATGAAGACCCAAATCTCTAGATCTTGAGGGTACTCTAGGGATAAGAAAAGAAAAATCAACCTCCTCAGATGGTGAGGGAAGAAAGGAGAACAAGCCTAAAATGAAAAAGTTGTCAGGAAATCCCCAACCCAAGTAAAAACCTACAAAATAATACCCAATATGGAAAAAAAAATTTGACGGGTCCAAATGTAAACAAGGAGCCAATGCAGAGATTACACTGATAAATCTGAGAGGTAAGTCCTATGCACTGCTTATCGGTTAAAATTCTTGTGCACTAACAATGTTGCAGAATATGAAGCATTAGTTCATGGAATCCTCCTTTCCCATGAAAAGGGGATAAAATTCCTGATAGTTTAAGACAACTCATAGCTGATCGTCAAACAGATCTGTAGTCAGAGTTTTGTAACGATAAGAGATTCCTGGCTTACTGAAATAGGGCATGAGACATGATCAAAGAGTTTGAGGCATTCAATATCAAATCTATCCTAAGGAGAAATAATGTGATCATCAATGCATTAGTGGTGTCTACTAGCTCATTACACCCAATGGAAAAGTCAAAACTCAAAATTTTTTTAGTGGACCTCATTGCACCTCCAGCTATCCCGGACAATATTACCAATTTTCAAGACTTCAAAGATGATCAACACATCCTAGATTTTATCATGTGTGCAAGTATGTTTGAAAAATATATCATAGATGAAGGGAAGAAAGAAGCAGAGGAAGAAGTGGATCTGGAAGAACCTGATGATCAAGGCATCATAAATCTAACGACCAATTCCATACCTAAAGGCATGGTAGAACTAGAAAGGATTTTTGATAGCGATGAGACCACTATAAGAAGATGACCGGATATCCCACCCGATGGTAAAGAATATGAAATGTTCAACCTAAACATAGAAGATGAGCCAAGAGAGGTCCATATCAAGAAAGTAGGCACCAAAGAAGAGAAGGAGAGCTATAAAGAATTGAAAACATATGACACCTTGGTCATATTACATAACATCCCACTAAAACCAGACTCCAAGCCTTTTCGACAATGTCAAAGACCCATGAACCCTACCATGGAGCCTCAAATACAAAAGGAAGTCCAGAAGTTGCTAGATGCAAGAATCATCTTCCCAATTAGACATTCCATGTGGGTCACAAACTTGGTGCCAATGAGAAAGAAGATTCATGAGATCAGATTGTGCATAGATTTCCAAAACCTAAACAAAGCCTCCCAAAAGGATAAATACCCACTTCCATCTGTAGGCAAAGTGCTGCAAGTAGTAAACAGGTCCCAAATGATGTCCTTCCTTAATGGCTACTCAGGCTATAATCAAGTAATGGGTCAAGAAGAAGATAGATTGATAATGGATTTCACAACCAAATGGGGGACATTCCCCTATCAATGGATGCCCTTCAGTATAATTAACATCGGGGCCACTTTCAAGAGAGAAATGGACATAGCTTTCAAAGGGATAGTTAGAAAGTGCATTATCATATATATGGATGACCTCACAGTCTTATCCAAACAAAGAGTTGATCATATAGATGACCTTAGAAGAGTCCTTCAGAGATGTAGGAAGTACATAATTTCTCTCAACCCCAAGAAATACATGTTTGGGGTCATAGAAGGAAAGCTGCTAGGCCACATTATCTTAGAAGCAAGGATAGTAATAGACCCCGAACAGGTAAAATTCATTCTCAAGTTGACACCACCTCATAGCTGCAAGGAGCTAAAATCATTCTTCAGAAAGATTAAGTTTGTAACGAAGTTTATTAGTGGTTTCACTAAGATAGTAAAACCCCTAAATGACATGTTGAAGAAAGATGTCAAAATTGAATGGACTGTCCTAGTGAAGAATTATTTTGAGGAGATAAAGAGCACAATTGCCACGAACCTTATCCTTGGTATCCCAGATTACACTATTCCCTTCAAAGTGTATTCCTTTTGTTTGGAACACTGATGCACAAGAATCTTCACATAGAAAAAGGATGGTGAAAGTGAGAGACCAATAGCCTTCATGAGCTTCCCCCTTAAGAATGTCGAAGTCAGGTACCCAAATCTGGACTAATAGTCTTGACTTTGGTCAAAGAAGTAAATGAGTTTTGGAACTATATCCTAAGGAGAAATTTTTTTGGGATAGTCCTCAACATGACTGTAAAATTTTTGCTAATGGAAAATGAGATAGGGGAACGAAGGGGAAAGTGGATGGCAATTCTACAAGAATTCAACCTCAAGATTTAACCAATGAAATGGGTAAGGGGCTAGGGCTTGACAAAGTTGATCTCTGAGGTAGAAGAGGGTCTATTATTCCAAACTTATACTGTTGAGGGTGTGATTATAGTCATATGGTACCACGACATAGTCTACCACCTACTGTAGAACCACTATCTAGTAGGAATGAACAACTCACAAAGAAGGGCACTGTGAATCAAGAGAAACTCTTACATGCTAAAAAATGGCCAGCTATATAAAGGTAATTATGAGGGCCTATACCTGATATATTTAGGCATGCTTGAAGAAAAAAGAGTTTTGGGTGATTTCCATGACAAATATGGGATGGTCCATGGGTCAGATGAAGCCACTTCCCACCAAATTTTTAGAGGAGGATACTATGGCCGGTGTTTTTTAGAGACACCAATGAACATGTGAGATCATGCCGCACCTGCCAGACAAGTGAAACTCGAGAAAGGAACCTAAAAATGCCTTTACATCTAGTATACGAGGTACGTCAATTTTCCAAATGGGGCTTGGATCTTATTGGAATGGTTAACCCTACTTCCTCTATAGGTCATAAGCTCATCCTAATAGCCACTGATTACTGCATGCACTGGACAGAAGCCCAGTCACTAAAGAATTGCACCACTGAAGTAGTAACAAAGTTACTAGAGGAGCACATCAACACCATGTTTGGGATGCCATTGTATCTGGTATGTAACAATGCCCCTTCTTTTTCCTCTGCTATGCTGACACAATGAGCCTTTGAAAATTAGGTAATCTTGAAATTCTCTTCTAATTATTATCCGCAAGGAAATGGCATGGCAGAATCCACAAACAAGAACCTAACAATGGTGATCAAACACCTCCTAGATGACAATCCTAGAGATTGGCATACCCAGATAAAATACACTTTTTGGACCAACCAGATAAGGATTAAAATTGCCCTAGGAACATCTCCATACCAACAAGTCTATGGCCTACAATCAATCTTCCCTACGAACTTGAAAATACCAATCTTGAGATTTATGGACTAGTATGTTGGGGGTGAAGATCGAGTGCCTGTTTGACTCATGAATCTCCTCAACTTGGAGGAGAAAAGAAATTTAGCTCTACAGCATATATCAAAGAACCAAGAATTCATCAAGTGATGGTTCAAAAAGAGAGCCACTATCAAAGCTTTTAGGATCTCCGACCTTATCTTGATGCGGGACAAGGCAAAAGAAAAGTTGGGCAGCCACAACAAGTTTCAAAAAATGTGGACATGCCCCTACCAAATATCAGAGATCTTGGGAGAGAACAACTTTAGGATCAACACCTTAGATGAAGAGTTGAACCCATTGCGAGTCAAATGGAAATTCCTCAAACATTATTTCTTTTGGATGATATCAGTTTTGGGTATTGATCATGCTGTTGATATTCATGTTTTGTCATTGATGTCAACATATGTTTCTGTGATGAGAACAGACTGGTTACTTGACTGGCAGAAGTGTATAGACACTGTATGACTATTTCAGAATGATCGAAGTTGGTTATATGAATAAGGATTTGTGATGAAATTATCCCTAAGGTTTCTTGGCTTTATGTTACATGTTGAGGATGTTACAATTGATTTAACGAAGACTGGTTTATGGATTGTAACTGTGATGCTTGACAGAGTAGGTCTCTGTGTTTCGGGTATATCTTATTGGCGAAGATATTTCAGGTGAAGTGAGATTATTAGAGGAATATAGACATATTGTGGAATATTGGGTTGTGTTTGATTGATGTGAGCATTTTGGTGACATCAGTTGTGGCATGTATTCTGGAGGAGACCTATTTGGTGGCTAACTTCAGACATGTACCGTGTAATATGAATTATGAGTGTGGATTTCAGATCTGGGAGTATAACTCATGGATTGTGAATTATGTTTACTTGTTATAGGTACCTTGTGTATCTTAGAAATGAGTTATATAATTATTTGTATATTGGGAAAGCCTAATTAGCTGACCTAATTAATTATTTGTGTATTAGGAAAGATTAACTAGCCGACCTAATGAATTATTGTAATATGGTATTTATGAGTGATCTTTTCTTTTGGAAAGATGTGGTAGAGGAAGAGATTAAAAGGAAAGAGAAGTGAAAGTTGTGAGGCTTGTTTGGCTGCTAGATGTAGAGCAGAGTTTGTGATAAGAATACTTCATTAGAACTGACCAAGAAAATATAGTTGCTATCAAATAGTTCACTGGATTGTATATTTTATATATACACTTGTTCAGATTGTAAATCCTTGAGGGTGGATTTAACCTTCTTTGGGCAGTGTGGCTGGGAAGTGAGCTTACTACTTTTCTTGACTCCTTACAGGGTCTATCTCCTAAAAGGGACTATGTACTATAATGTTGTAATAAGATCATAACAGGGCTAAATATTTTAATAGGGATACTATAATCTCAGTACATTATTTGTGGGTGCTAATTCTCACCAGAGTTTTTACCTTTAACATGGTTTCCTTAACAAGAAGTATTGTGTTATTGTGTTATCATTTGCATTGTATTTTTGGTTTATAAAGTTTAAAGTTTAATAATCTATATCACAAATGATTCACCACCCCTCTCAGTTTTATTATGGACTATTATTCCTAACAATTGGTATCAAAGCTAGTGGTCCTTAGAGAGAAATATTAATAGCTTGAGATGATCCTGGAGATGTCTTACTATAGGAAGGATAGTCCAAAATTTGATCTTGAAAACTTTGACAGCTTGAAGAACAAGATGACAACACATTTGCTATGCTTGGGACTTGACTACTAGATGATCAAAAAGAAAGATGAGAAGATAGTGAATGAGGATGAACTGGAGAAGGATACTAAAGATGAAAAGAAACTATTTTCATGTAATTTTCTTGCAAGGGAATCATTGATCAGCGTACTTTCTGAGGTGAATTCACAGAAGTAAAAGACTTGGATTCTGCACATGAGACCTGGACAAGATTGGAGGCACTGTATGAAGGATATAAGTTTACAAAATAGGCATAGCTACACAACTGGAAGACAAAGATGGAATCACTGAAGATGAGAGAAGATGAGAACATTATGGCATATGGACAAATAATTACTGAAGTGGTTACTGGCATTAGAAAATCTAGAGGTACTTACAGTGAAGAAGAAGTGATTGTGAAGATACTAAGATATTTGACACCTACATATAGAACCAAAGTACAAGCTATAGAGGATATTATACCTTTGACATTGAACTTCTCTAGAGAGATGTTGATTGGAAAGGTAACTACTTTTGAGGCCCTAGATTTGGGAGATACTTTACCTAAAGTTGAGTCATCATTTAAGGAAACCGTTCATAAGAACAAAAAGGCCTTATCTGGAATTGCGAGCACCAACCATTGTGACCTAAGAGAAGAGATTGGAGAATATGTTGAGGAATGGGAACAGATACAAGAGGAATAAAGAAATATAGATAAAGTGGTAGTATTGATCGCGAGAAGAGAGAAGAGAGGCAAGGGTAAATTTGAAGGCAAATTACCTTTGAAATGTTTTTCGTGTAACAAGATTGGTCATTTTGCATCTAGATGTCCTACAAGGGTTCCTAAGCACAAACCTAATTTTTACAAATCGAAGTATCCTAAAGAAAATGAATGTTATTATGCTAGTGAGGGTATTTCTAATGATGATGGTGACTATAATGAAATTGGATTTATTGATATAAAGGATGATGAACCTATACATGAGGAAAAATCCTTAGTATCTCATGTTGAAAAGAAATCTGAATGAGTTATAGACAATGAATGTTCACATCATATGACTGGAGATAAAAAAAATTGTGAGTTTGAAAAGGTATGATGGTGGTGTTGTTGGATCTGGTGACAATACTCCTAAACTATCATTGGAATAGGATCTATTTCTATAAATGGAAAGACAAATACTAAAAATGTATTACTTTTTGATGGACTTAAGCATTATCTATTGAGTGTTGGACAACTAGTGGACAAAGGTTATCAATTGAAATTCATGAATGAGAAATTCTCTATCAGAAGTAAATAAGGAGATTTGATCGCATCTGGTACTAAATCTAGAGGTAATGTATTTGAATTGAATACATCTAAAGCTACTTGTTTTATTGTGAAGGTTGATGAAAGTTGGTTGTGGCATAGAAGATTTTGTCATGTTAACTTTGATAACATTGGGAAGGCAAGTATGAATATTTCTATATGATATCTACCTAAGATTGTAAAGCCATCTGACAATATGTATAGAGAGTGTGTTATGGGGAAGCTGACCAGAAGTAGTTTTAAAAGAAAATCTTATTCAACAAAAGGGAAGTTGGATCTGGTGCATATAGATCTGTGTGGTCTTACAAGAACAAAATCTTATTATTATAAAAGGTTAAGTGTACTTTATGTTATGATATGAATTGCATTCTTTGTGCTTTCAGTTGTGATGAGGGTTGTATTTCTTAGAGTGAAGTTTGAAGCATTTAATGAGTTGTTGGATGATATCATTTTTGGAGGCAATGATAAGATGAGTAAGAAGTTCTCTAAAGAAATGAAAAATGAATTTGAGATGTTAATGATTGGTGAAATGAAATTTTTTCTTGGAAAATTAATTAGAGTAAGAATGTCATTTTTATATCTCAGACCAAGTATCTACAGGAAATGTTGAAGAAGTTTGGAATGGAAGATTGTAAACCTATTGGAATACCTATAGTGACTGGACATAAACTGGCTAGTAATGATGAGACTCAAAGTGTAGTTCAGATAAAGTATAGATCTATGTTTGGTGGTCTACAATATCTAACCCACACTAGACTAGATATTACCAATGCAGTTGGTATTGTGGCAAGGTATCAAGAAGATCTCAAAGAGACACATCTTGCTGTTGTGAAAAGAATTTTTAGATATTTGAAAGGGACAATAGAATATGGATTATGGTATGAAAAATTAGATGATTTTATTTTACATGCTTATACTGATGCTAATTGTGAAGAAAATGTGGATGACCGAAAGAGTACTATTGGTGGTGCATTTATCCTTGGGAAAAGGTTGGTTTCTTGGTTGAGCAAGAAGTAGAACTGTATTGCTCAATCTACTACTAAATCAGAGTATGTTTCTGCTGCAATAAATTACACACAATTTGTTTGGATGAAACAAATATTGAAGGACATTGGAATAATTTTTGAAGAACTAGTGGTTATCCATTGTGATAACACCAACACAGGGAATATGTCAAAGAATCCGGTAATGCATTAAAAGACTAAACATATTTCTATTAAGTATCATTTCTTGAGGGAGAAGGCAGCAAAGAAATAAATAAAACTAGAATATATTAGCACAAAGGAACAGATAGCAGATATATTTACAAAAAAATTTCAAAAGATGATTTTGAGTATCTTAGAAGAATGCTTGGGGTTAGAGCCTCTCCTTGTGATAATTGATTGATGCAGATATGCATTAGTCTAGTGGATTTCAGAGCTATATCATTTTCTAGACTTGATGTATGGATATACTCCTCAGGGGGAGTGATCAAAGGAACACTAGAGAACCTTTGGGTGATCTTGCACTTGGCTGTTGGAAATGAAGATTTGAAAAAGCTATAGAACATTATAGATGAGTTATGGAACCCTTTTCCATTGCTGGTAAAGGGGGAAGGAATCTATGTGAAAATCCCTACTATTTTGGGGAGATTTGTGTTGAGGATATTGAGAAGATTGTATTGAGAGAGAGTACTTTTGGGTTGATGGATTTTCCTATTTGTTTCCATCAATACCAAAGGGTTAGATTGTTGGATGATATCATTTTTGGGTATTGATCATGCTGTTGATATTCATCTTTTTTCACTGATGTCAACATATATTTTTGTGGAGAGAGTAAACTGGTTACTTGACTGGCAGAAGTGTACAGACACTGTACGGATGTTTCAGAATGATTGAAGTTAGTTATATGTAGAAGGATGTGTGATGACCTTTGTTGGAAATGAGTTGAGTAAATGAGAGGGGAGGGGTGAATCAGTTACCACAAAAACAAATCCAAGTCCCTGAGATGTCTTAATCAAACTTATCACTATTACTCGGTTAACAAAGACATTTTGTTGTTGCTCGGTTAACAAAGCAAGCTTAAGATATTAAATGTGATTATCCTTTAGTGATTAAGTGCATAAATATAAATCATAAATAAAATAACATGTACATAGATGGTACCAAGATTTACCGTGGAAACCCAATTTGGGGAAACCACCAATTGTAACTAGTTACTATTTTTCACTCTTCAAAATTGAGCCCTGTTAGGAGCAACCCTGTTAAAGGTTACAAAAATACACTTTAAGGTGTGACCCTGTTAGAGGATTTAATCACCTTGTACGGAGTGTCCTTGTTAGAGGTCTTCAAACACTTCAATGTAGAAATGATACCTTGTGAGAGGATTTATGAAAGACTATTAAGTCTTCTTTGTAAAGAGATTTGGCTCACTCCTACAATTGTTAGAGAGTAACAATGAATTGACCTGATTGAAGAAGAAACTATCTTTGTTGGTTTAGATATTTGTTATGGTTTTAAGCTAGATCCTCACTGATCATATATTCTTTTGCGGATCAATCTGGATGTTTTGTCCTTAATCAGAATCCCATCTTATTTCACCTTTAATCTTCATATAGAAAACTCTACCACTTCTCACTTACATATTAAATCCAAACTTGACCTTGTATATTTATGATAAGACTTGTCAACTTGTCTTGAATAACCTTCCAAATAAACAATAAAACTCAATTATGTCGGCTATAATTAACCAATTAAACATAAAAGTGTAAACTGACGTTAGTCAACTAACACTAAATGTATAACTCGATTAACACTGTAATCCTTCAATGCCCGACCTTACTATATTGCCTGAGTGACCTCAGTTAGTACTAAAATTCTCTCATTAATTGACAAAGCTCGGTTAATACAGAAAATCATTACATTTGTGTAGCATCAATGACAATATAGAATTGAATAATTATCTTAAAAAATCTCCCTCTTTGGCATTTATGGCAACACAACATGTCATTATACAAAGAATATAAGAACAAGAGAAACAAGAATAAGATTTATTAACATCCTTAGCTTCATTGTAATTAAACTGATGGCTGAGACTCTCTGCTTTGGCTCTCTTTACATTTTCATCTCCTCCATGGGTATCATGCCATTTCTTCCACATATCATAGGCAGTAGGGCACTCCTGGACTTCATCAAATTCCAAATAGCTGAGTGAAGAAGCTATATCAATCATCACTATGTTATGATTCTTCATGTCCACCATTTGATCCATAGACATAGGTCTAGGTGGTTTCACATACTTGTGGTCCAAGAATTGCAAACCACTATCTCCAATAGTAGATAGATGTAGCTTCATCAACTCTTTCCATGTAGGAAAGTTTTCTTTGTTAAGCTTGGCGATCTCTCTTTTGTAAGACATCTTTGATATTTAGCTTAGGCCTTGAAACCTTCCTTGAAAGAACCAAAATCTCTAATACCAAATGTTGGAAATGAGTTGAGTAACTGAGAGGGGAGGGGTAAATAAGTTACCACAAAAATCAATCGAAGTCCCTTAGCTGTCTTAATCAAACTTATCACTGTTACTCACTTAACAAATATGTTTTGTTATTGCTCGGTTAAAAAAGCAATCTTAAGATATTAAATGTGATTATCCTTTAGTGATTAATTGTAGAAATATAAAGCATAAAGAAAATAACGTGTACATAGATGACACCAATATTTATTGTGGAAACCCAATTTGGGAAAACCACCAATCGCAACTAGTTACTATTTTTCAGTCTTCTAAAGTGAGCCTTGTTAGGAGCCAGCCCTATTAAAGGTTACAAACAGACACTATAAGGTGTGACCATGTTAGAGGATTTAATCACCGTGTAAAGATTGGACTTGTTATAGGTCTTAAAACACTTCAATGTAGAAATGCTATCTTGTGAGAGGATTTATGAAAGACTGTTAAGTCTACTCTGTAAAGAGATTTGGATCACTGCTACAATTGTTAGAGAGTAACAATGAATTGACCTGATTGAAAAAGAAACTATCTTTGCTGATTCAGATCTCTATTCTAGTTTTAAGATGGATCCTTACTGTTCAAATATTCTTTTGTGGATCAATCTGGATGTTCTGTCCTTAATCATAATCCCATCTTATTTCGCCTTCACTCTTCATATTAAAAACTCTACCACTTCTCACTTACATATTCAATCTAAACACGACCTTGTATATATGATAAGACTTGTCAATTCATCTTGAATAACCTTCCAAATAAAAAAAAAAAACTCAATTTTGTCGGTTGTAATTTACCAATTAAACATAAAGTGTAAACTGTTGTTAGTCGAATGACACTAAATACATAACTCAGTTAACACTGTAATCCTTCAATGCCCGACCTTACTATATTTCTTGATTGAACTTCGTTAGTACTAAACTTCTCTCATTAACCGACAGAGCTCGGTTAATACAAAAAATATTACATTTGTGTAACATCATGATGACAATATAGAATTAAATAATTGTCTTCAACAATTTCCCTCTTTGGCATTGATGGAAACACAACATGTTATTATACAAAGAATTTTAGAACATTAGAAACAAGAATAAGATTTAATAATGTCCTTAGCTTCATTCTGATTCTCAAGTTTATAATTTCCTTAGCTTCATTATGATTCTCAAGTTTATAATGTCCTTAGCTTCATTATGATCAAACTGACCTTTGAGATTCTCTGCTTCAGCTCTCTTTACATTGTCATCTCCTCCATGGATATCATGTATTTTCTTCCAAATATTATAGGCAGTAGGGCAGTCCTTGACTTCATCAAATTTTGAATAGATGAGTGAAGAATCTATATCAATCATCATTATGTTATGACTCTTTCCATGCAGGAAAGTTATCTTTGTTAAGCTTGGGGATCTCCCTTTTGTAAGACATCTATTATCTTTAGCTTCGGCCTTGAAACCTTCCCTGAAAGAACTAAAAGCTCTGATACCAATTGTTGGAAATGGGTTAATAACTAAGAGGGGAGGGGTGAATCAGTTACCACAAGAATGAATCAAAGTGTCTTAGACGTCTTAATCAAACTTATCACTATTACTCGGCTAACAAAGATATTCTGTTGTTTCTCGCTTAACAAAGAAATATTAAGATATTAAATGTGATTATCCTGTAGTGATTAAGTGCAGAAACATAAAGAATAAAGAAAATAACATGTACACAGATGACACCAATATTTACTGTGGACACCCAATTTGGGAAAACCACCAATTGCAACTAGTTACCATTTTTCACTCTTGTGAAGTGAGCCCCATTAGGAGCCAACCCTGTTAAATGTTATAAAAACACATTGTAAGGTTTAACCCTATTAGAGGATTTAATCACCCTGTAAGGAGTGGCCTTGTTAGAGGTCTTCAAACAATCCAATGTAGAAATCCTACCTTATGAGAGGATTTATGAAAAAATGTTAAGTCTACTCTGTAAAGAGATTGTGATCACTGCTACAATTGTTAGAGCAACAATGAATTGAATTGATTGAAGAAGCAACTCTCTTTTCTAATTCAGATCTTTGTTTTGGTTTTAAGTTGGACCCTCACTGATCAAATATTCTTTTGTGGATCGATCTGGATGTTCTATCCTTAATCCGAATCCCATCTTATTTTGCCTACACTCTTCATATCAAAAACTCTACCACTTATCACTTACATATTCAATCCAAACTTGACCTTGTATATATATGATAATCCTTATCAAGTTGGCTTGAATAACCTTCCAAATAAATAATAAAACTCAATTTTCTTCGTTGTAATTAACCAATTAAACATAAAGTGTAAACTATTGCTAGTCGGCTGACACTAAATGCATAACCTTGTTAACACTGTAATCCTTCAATGCTCGACCTTACTGTATTTCCTGAGTGAGCTTAGTTAGTACATAACTTCTCTCATTAACTAACAAAGCTCAAATAATATAGAAAATCATTACATTTGTGTAGACATTTTTGTATACATTTGTGTAACATCAATGACAATATAGAATTGAATAATTGTCTTCAACAGACCTTATCCCTAAGGTCGCTTGGCTTTATGTTAAATATTGAGGATGTAACAGTTGATTTAGTGAAGACTAGTTTCTGGATTGTAACTATGATGCTTGACAAAGCAGGTCTTTGTGTTTTAGGTATATCTTACTAGTGAAGATATTTCAGGTGAAGCGAGTTTACAGGATGACTATAGACACATTGTGGAATATTTGGTTGTGTTTGATTGACGTGAGAATTCTAGTAAAGTCAACTTTGGCATGTATTCTAGAGGATACCTATTTGGTGGCCAACTTCAGAGATGTAGGGTGTAATATAAATTGTGAGCATGGATTATGGATCTGGGAGTATAACTAATGAATTGTAAATGATGTTTACTTGTTATAGGTACCATGTGTATCTTAGCAAGGGGTTATATAATTATTTGTATGTTGGGAAAGCCTAATTAGCCAACCTAATTAATTATTTGTGTATTAGGAAAGCTTAACTAGTCAACCTAATGAATTATTCTAATAGGGTATATATGAGTGATCTTTTCTTTTGGTAAGATGTGGTAGAGGAAGAGATTAAAAGAAAAAAAAAGTGAAAGTTGTGAGGCTTTTTTGGCTGCTTGATGTAGAGAAGAGTTTGTGATAAGAATACTTCATTGGAACTGACCAAGAAAAGAAAATTTCTATGAGATAGTTCACTGGATTGTATATTTTCTATATAAAATTTTTCAGATTGTGAATCCTTGAGGATGGCTTTAACCTTCTTTGGGTAGTGTGCCTGGGCAGTGAGCCTACTAGTTTTCTTGACTCCTAACAGGGTCTGTCTTGTAATAGGGATTGTGTACCATAATGTTGTAATAAGCTCCTAACAGGGCTAAATATTTTAACAGGGATACTGTACTCTCAATACATTATTTGTGGGTGCTAATTCCCACCAGGGTTTTATCTTTAACAGGGTTTCCTCGATAACAAGTATTCTATTACTGTGTTATCATTTGCATTGCAGTTTTGGTTTGTAAAGTTTAAATTTTAATAATCTATATCACAACTAATTCACACCCCCCCCTCATTTTTCTTGTGGATTGTTATTCCTAACAATTTTGGATCCTAAGCAGGACTACCTTTTCATCCCTTGTATTTTAGTTTTCTATTTTTTGTCATTTTTCTCTTTCTTTTTATTTTGGTCCAGCTTGCCCCTTTTTTTGTCTGTGTCTCTACCTTCCTCCTTTTAGGTCTTGTTGTTTCCTTTTTTTCTTGGGTTGGTGTGCTTTGAACCCATCCAAAGTAGTCGTTAAAGTTGGCGCAAAGGTATTTCTTGGTCAAAATCTCCAAAGAAATGATCAACATAGAGAATGTTCCCAGAGTTAGAAGTGACCACATCCTCCATCAGCAATCAGAGAGATGTCTGACCCTCAGTCATCCTAATCATAAATAACACTAAAAAAGGCACCGAAGAGCATTGGTGATTGGAGCATTTGTCCGTTGTGATGGCCTTAGTGCATTGAATAGTGCACCCACCAATCCCAGAACCCAAGTCTAATGAATGTGAAAGGGAATTGGGAAGAGGAAAAAAAGAAGATAAAGGAACAAATGAACAAGCTAAGAAAAGATAACCTTTAGACACGTACAAACAAAAACCCTAGGTAGAATAGCTTAATCGTTTCTTGGGTTACCCAAAAGAAGAATATGTACCTGAACACATCTTGAAGAGCTATATAGTCTGAATCATAGTCTGACACAAAAAGAAGGATCAGAAGAAATCATTTCCAAAATGAGATTCCCTTGCATACCTAAAAATATAGCATACAAAATAGATTTGGGTGACTCTAGAAACCTCTATTGGGGCTATGGACACCTGACTGATAGTAGAGCAAGGTTAAATTGGGATTCAGGTAAACCTTTGTTAGGGATATAGATGAGTGACTAGAAGGAAAGCTCTTTTTAGGAAGCCCTAGTCTACATAATGATGGTTGGGAACAACTAAAGAACACTCTAATCACCACATTCAAAGGAAAAGAAACAAATCCACCTTCACACGCTAGAAGATAAGTGAAAGACTTCGATCTTGGGAGTCAATGAAAGATGGTTTATATAAGTGGCTCTTGGTTTCTATCTCACTATAAAGATCAATTTACAAAAGGGTTTTGTTGATAAAGAAATGCCTTGGTCATTCCTCCTTTTTCCAAGGATATTTATTGTGGGTCCACCTCACACACCCCATTTTTGGCCCTTCGGCAATGGGGACACCCCTCTATTTCTTGTGCTTCTTTTTCTTCTGCTCTCCCTCCATCCCTTTTTCCTCTTTTCTCTCCCTCCCCCCTTTTGATGAAGAAGAAAAAATTCTTTTCAGACATTCACAGCTTTGGGTTATAGAGGTCATCTGACCTCCAAAAGTGCAAAGGCTCAAAAGACTGAAAGTGCCAAGTCCTTCCAAACTTTTTCACTTTTGGACTTTTAGACTAACAAGGTCATCTGACCTTCAAAATTCTGAAAGTTTAGAAATTTGAGTGACACCTTTTGGGTGTTCAGCCTCTGAAATGCCAAAAGGGGTGATGTCACCCATGCACTATAAAATAGGTCCATGCACTTTTTTTCTCATTCTCCCCTCGCATATTAGTTCTTTCTACTTCCTCATTGCTTTACCTCCTCGCACGCTTTCCTCATGCTTTGTGGTGTTAGATCTTTAGCTCCACCTTTACAACTTTGTAGGTTGGTTCCCTTTCCTCTTTCATCCTTTGTTTTCATTGTAGGTTTTTGGGCCTTTGCATGCCCTAATTTTTGTGTCTTTTTTTCATTTTTTGGCAGTCCCTAGGTTTCCCTTTCAAAACCTTTCTTCCCTTAGGTCACAACATCTTTGGCCCTAGGTTTTTGGGCATCTTTTGTTGTTTTGCTTGTCTCTAATTTGTTTTGTTAGTTTTTAGGGTTTTTGGTCCCTCTCAGCAGTTGTAGGTTTTCAACCTCTAAAAGACCAATAATGGGCCCCATCAGATCCTGAAGCCCAAAAATACCAAGTACCAAGAAGACGTCAGACTTCAGACTTCTAGACATTTGGTGTTTCAAAGGTCTCAGAACCTCTGAGATCTGACACACTAAAAATGAGGTCACATCCGCAAATTTCCTTCAGCCTTTTGCACCCCAAGGAATTTCAAGATTTTGTACATCAAAGTTTTGTCTCACCTTCACACTCTAAATATTTGAAAGAACACTTTTTCAGCCCTTTCATAGTTTTTGACCTTTTGCACCCTGACCTTGTTTTCGATGTTCGCAAGTTCGAAGGGCTAAAACTCCACCAAGTTTCATTTATGATTGTTGTTAATCCACGACTTATAATTCTTTGATTTTTTTAGTTTTATTTTCTTTCTTAGTAGTTTACTTTGAATAAATGATGATGTTTGCAAGTTTCTCTTGCAGGAATGCCGGAAAGGAATATTAGATCACCAATGAAGTACCTTTTCAAGGGGTACTATCCTCCATCTAAAGTCGGGAATCACCATTAGGAAATCACCGATACCGACATAGCTAATGTGGACTGGAATGACTTCTTGACCAGATGTTCCAAGCCTATGGGAGGTCATTGGATTGTACCGCCCTAGTCTTATCAGGTCTAGTAAATGTAGCTGCACACCTAGTATCAATTCTATCCTCAGAACTGATCATGACCCTAGCACACCACTGTGTGCTCGATGAGAGGGTAGTAAAAAATAGGGAAGGATACATGGTCTTAGATCTCACACCAAACAACATTGAAGATGTATACCATCTCCAGAAGGGTGTACATTGGTTCTATGATTTTTCTATCAACAAAGGCCTGAAGTAGTTTGCAGAACACACTCTAGAGGCATATGAAATCTCCAATCATGAGTACTTAATTCAATCCTTGCCAAAGAGAAATCTTGACATGATATACTTGAGGAGGGGATACCTCAAGGATGAAATCCAAATTGTTTTTACTATGCTGAGTTGACTATATGGACTACCATAGTCCATTCAACTCAAAAATTGGATGATCCTACTAATAGAGAAGATCAAAGGGTGAAAAGCTAGGTTCGATTGGGCAACCATTCTAAGTGATAACTTAGATGAGATGTTGACATCAATAAAAGACAACCCAAAATTCTACATGGCTTCATACATGGTATACTTACTAGTATCAAGGGAAGAGTACCCCAAACTAGTGAAACAAGGGGCTTTCAATTAGCCAAATGAATGGCCCTTTACAGTCTACCCACATCTAAAAAGGAAAGGAAATATGGATGAAAATAGTATAGATTAGAGGGTGGTGAATGATGCATTTATGTTTGTGATCATCTGTTCCATAGAGGGTGATTATGTCGAAAGCCTATTTGAAGGCTGCAGCCAAGGTTACGACAATAGGGGATTTCTTCGTATAGTTCAAAACATTCACCTACATCAGGGTAGCGGGATCCACTCTCAAACCCAAGAAGATTCCTAGATTCCCATATAAATGGCCAAACATCTTATGGATGCATATGAGCATATCAAGCACAAGAAAAAGCACTATTGGGATTTCCCCATATCAATAGGGCCACATACCTTGTAGGACATGAAGATATGAAAGTCTTTGGCATTTGAATGTGATGCGTGTCCACTGTAGTTGTATTCACACATCAGGACCAGGTTTGACCCTGTAGGTACTTACAACCACATTATGGGTAAGCACTACGTCCATGAACCACATATAGACTTGATCACTGGATCAATTGCGTGGACGATTATGAAGTCTGCATAAGGGACTATTTTAGGATGAATTTAACATTCGCTGAGGCGGCCTTAAAAATCAAAATTCCCCCCAAGGTCTGGGATAGAGAAACAAAAGAGTGTTGGACCCTCTATATAAAAAAGATAAAATATACACTCGGCCAGTCCTAAATGACAAGAAAGACAAAGATGAGAATGATAGCATCAACTTTAAAGCAAGGCATATTATCAAGGCTATCTAGTCATGGATCATGAAACCTTTCCCAGCAGATCCTATTCCTATGAAGCCATAACTGAACCCTCCCACAAAACGAGACATGAAACGTGGAGAAAAGCCAACAATGCCTCTTTTCAAGAAGGCTCCACCACAGAAATTGGGGACAGTGTACGACCATGAGCATCCCGTTGTATATGTATCTAATCCCAAGAATAAGAAGACAAAGACAAGGATGACTAGGAGTATAGCACTACCCATGTATCACTCACCTTCCACACAAGGGGATGTTGCTACTACTTTTGGTCAATCTCTGGTTATCAATACTGCCTTGGGAGAGAAGAACAAGGTATATAAGAGGAAAAGAGCATCCACCTCTCCACAATTGGAAACCCCACAAGAGAAACTAGGAGACGAAAAAAATGAAGAAGAGGATATACCTTTGGTAAGGAGAAGATCTAGGACAGTTGTATCAAGACAAAAGGATCTCAGTAAAGATACACCTACCCATGGAGGGATAGAGACACATGGGGAATGAGACAATCCTCTGGATGTCCTTGGTTTAGATGAGTTTCTCATTTCTAAATTTGATGAACTTGAAGGATTTGGAGACCAAGACCAATATTCCTTCCATCCAACAATGAAGGTTAGTGTAGGGGGCAGGTGCCAGTGGACCCGCAAGTTATCCTTACCCCACCTCAAACTCAGTTCAAAAATCCCATAGTGGATGTGCTACTCCCACCAATGGACACAAGTACAAGTAAAGAGAGAGAGACCCAAGGTGTATCTACATCCTCTCAGGATCAGGTCACCCACAATACTCTAGATAAGTCACCAGGAAGGGATAAGTAGACAGAAAGGGATGTATCTCCTACTCCACCACCATCTCTTCTAAACACTAGTCCACCACCATCTCTTCCAACCCCTACTCCTACTCCACCACCATCTCTTCCCACTCTTACTCCCACTCCTTTTCCTTCTTTACAAGCTCTTGTCCCACCACCTTCATATCCACTACATGTCTCTAACCCAACTCCCCAAGTGTCATTCGATATAGGGACAATTCCTCCTCCTCAGATAATGTTGGAATAAATAACTAGTCTTAGGGCCAAAATCTTAGCCTGCTCCTCGAAGGATGAAGATGGAGAAAGAAACAAAGAGAAAGATGCTACTAGAGAAGGTGAATATAAGGAAGGAGAAAGGGAAGATACATAAGACCAAGGGGAAGAGAAAAAGGAGAAGGAGAGGATAAGGAAGGAGAAGGGGAAGAGAAAGAAGAAGAAATAGAAGATAAGAAAGGAGAAGGAGAAGACAAAGAGGATGAAGAGGAAGAAATACAGGAAGATGGGATAACCCAAGATGAATCAGGCTCTGCTCTGGTACTAAATATTGTACCCTATGAGCCTATTACCACCTTTACCAAACCAACTTGGTATACTAAAGATACTCAACCAAGAAGAAGAAGAAGAAGAAGAAGAAGAAGAAGAAGACATGTCCTTCCTATGCCAAGCCTTCTATCAAGTTGAATCTAGTGCCTAGCAAGGACCATATCCTATGTCACTCATAACACATAGGGTCACTGGAAGGCACAGGTAGTAGTTCCCACCACTTGTATCACCCAGGCACAGATAACCCCAGATGACTACACTTTTGAGGAGGTTGATTTGGGGGAACCTAAAAGGGAAGGGAGTACAACTATGGCAACACTAGGACTCAAACATGATTTGGGTTTTATGGATAAGGATGAAGAGAAGATGAAGGCACTAACTGAGTAGAATGAGGTTCTAAAGAAATTCATTCACAATATGGTGGCTTCCATTGATCCAAATTTTGCAAAAGCCACATTATAGGATGTCCTTGAAAAGAAAGCCGCACCAGAATTGCCCAAAGGTATGACTCCTTTCTTACAAGAATGCACTGATTGGAGGAATGATTTTGAACAATTTGGAGAAGGGATTATTAAGGCAATATTTAGACCATTCAAATCCATCCTTGTGGAGGCCACCAAAATTTTAGACATGATGGAGAGTGACATGGGATTAGACTTCAAATTGACCAAGTGGCAGACCACCATACGGGACTTAAAGATAATCAGGAAGAAGCACTACCAAATTTTGGTAAAGGTATATGAAGGTGCGGAGCTAGACAATTTTGGCACATGGGTCAAGAGTATAGCTAAAATAGTTAAGGTTTGTGAGAAATGTTTAGATCGCATACGCCAAAGGCATGAGTGAATTATGAAGTGGGTGGAACAAATAAAAAACTTCTTCCTAGGTATTCACTTGGAGCTATACCGAGATGAAGAACATCAAATTTTGTGCCCAACTAAAGAGATCATATAGCAATTCAAGGGTATCCTGGTGGGTCAGTGTGAAAGAAGACCTCCATCAATTTGTCTACTTTAAAGAAGACATGCAGAGAATGGTAGAACATGAGGAAGAAATAAAGTTCTTCGCTTTGGAATTGACCACTTTGAGGGAGAAGCAAGAAAAATGCCTCAATAAAGTGGAAGAGAAAGAAGTAGATTACAAAGAGGTACATGAGATTGCACAAAGGCTATGAGAAGCTCACCCAAAAAGACTTCCATAGTTACTGCCCACTAGAAATTTCTCCAAAATTAGCCAAATTTTGAACTGGGAATTTCTCCAGACTTAGCCATTTTTGCAAAGGCTAGTTTTCAGACTTTTAGCCTCCGAAATTCCAAAATTTTGGAGGACCCAAAACTAGTTTTCAAACTTGGTGAATTTTACCTCCATCAAAATTTGGAGCAAAGTTCAGGTTCTGAATTTTGGGCCATTCCAACATGAGATATTTTTTGCATAAAAGCAAAGTTATATATCAGATTGATACACAACTGGGGTTCAATTTTTCATAACTAGAGGCCTTCTATTAGTCTTCACCACATGGGGGAATCCAAGTGAAAATTCCAAGGTAGAACTCAAATATCAAAAGAAAGACTATAGTTAAAGACGATGGAGCTCCGATTCCTTTCTCTCTTCTTTCTAAGCAAGTTTGACCCTAAATTCATGAGAAAAATGATTTTAAATGGATCAAGGATCCATGCAAACTATTTAGCATTAATTTAGTAGTATCTTTCTTTATCAAGCTTTAGATTTAGTTTGTTTTAGTTATTTTTAGAGTTTCTGAAGCCCAAGTTTTGGGGTTCAGAGTTTGTAGATCAAAGCACTATATATTGTAATCAAAACAATGTAATATGGTCAAATCTTTGATGCAATAAAGTCCATACACTTGGTGCTTCATTCACTTTGTGATTATTTTCTGGTGTCTATGATAATTTTATGAATGTGTGTTTGCTCATTCATTTCTTTCAAAGATCCAATTGGGTTTATTGTATTTTAGATCTGCAATTAATTAAATTGGATTTTGTTGTTATTCATCGATCTTGTTATGATGAATATTTGGGAAAGATAATTCTATTGGTTCAATGATAAATTTATCTCCTATATGTGCACACGCTTCTGGCTTCACAATTTTTATAGAATTTTAAAATCTTGTGTCTAGATACATTCTCTCCAAATGATTGCATCTGTTGGCTTTAGAATTGTGACATGGTCTGATTCATATTCAGTGGGTTCTGATCTTTCCATCAGTTAATTCACAAGAATGATTAGGCAATGGTTTATGTCCATTTGGATTTCATTTTTAGAAAATTTGTTTAAACTCTCATTACCAAAATCTTTTGATTTTCTTTGACAATCTGGATAAATAGGTAATCGTGATAAGTTTCAGCATAGATTTACATTATTAGTAAGCTATATGCATTGATAAATTTGAAAATACAAAAAAAAAATAACAAATTTTTTTTTGCAGTTTGGCATCTTGAAAGTACCAGCATAGGCCTCCTTGTGAACATTCACATTTATCTTCAACTAATTTTACTGAGCAGGTTGTACCATGACCACAAAGAACCTTGGGAATAACTTTGTTATTGTTTTAAGAGAGGAAATCAAATCTTGAGATCCTAGAAATTGACTTGTGTAAAAACAATGCTCAACAATAGGATATCATGTGATCGTCCTGCATTAAACCTACTCCTATACCCTCCACAGAAGCCTCAATACAAAAAAAATCATTTACTGGATCTAGAACTGCCAATATGGGTGCACTACTTAATTTCTCCTTAAGGCTCAAAAATGTCACCTCTCACTGATCAGTCCAAACATATTTCTTCCCCTTTCTTGGAAGGAAATTAATAGGACGTTCTATCCTTGAAAAATATCTATCAAACTGACCATAGTATCCTAATAGGCACATAAGCTGCATACCTCAGATACATTCGTTGGTGCGAGCCAATCCACTATCTTTAGAATATTCAAAGAATCTATAGAAATGTCATCTATTAATATCACATCACTAAGATATTTCACCCCATCAAAAATAATTCACATTTCGCAAACTTAGAATTAATGGATTTTCAAAAGGACATTGTAACACATGGCACAAATGCTACTTAAATGCTCCTACATTATTATGGAAAAAACAAGAATATCATACACAAACACTATAAAAAAGTGATCTAGATGTGTAGAAAACTCCATTCATCAGATTCATAAATATTGATGGTGCATTAGTTAGCCTGAATTGTACCACTGTAAACTCCTAGCACCTATAATGGGTGTGGAATGCTATTCGATGGATATCTTCCTCATGGATGCACAACAAGTAAAACTTGGACTTCAAATCTATTTTGGAGAATACTTTTACGCCCTTCATCTAATTGAATACATCATTCATATGAGGAAATGGGTACCAGTTCTTAATTATCACCTTGTTAAGCTCTCGATAGTCTATGCATAACTAGAGAGAGCCATCCTTGTTCTTCAAAAAAATAATTGGGGCTCCCCAAGGAGAAACACTTTTCCAAATGAACCTCTTGTCCACAAATTTTTCCAACTACAAATGGAGCTCACTCAACTCCTGAGTAGTCATATGGTAAGAAGCCTTAGAAATTGGCTTTTCTCTAGGTACCAAATCAATATAAAATTCTATATCTTGCTTCAAAGGAATACCTAGAATCTCATTGGGAAAAATATCTGCAAACTCTTAAAGCAAAGGATTACTAAGAGAGATATTAGCTTCTCTCACGCTCATCCAAATTATTCACTATCACAAGAAAGAGTTGACACCCCTATCACACACATCGCTTAAGTTGCATCAAAAAGATCATACAAAGAGATATGGGCTCGTCAACCCATACAATATTCACCTCCTTGCCAACATCATCAAAACACTAAATGGTCTAAGTACACCTAAAATCAATTTTAGCTCTATGAGCATTTAACCTATCCATGCCCAAGACCACACTGGTCCTAGAATCCAAAAGGAATAATATGGAGATCAATAATGGTTGTAAAGGATCTAGAACCAACCTACAAATATGGATAAGAGAATCTATCACTGCAAAAGCTCTGGAGGCTAGCTCAACCTATCACCTATCCCTTTTCTTTGCTACCACTCTCCCACAACTCTCTACAAAGAATCTATGGTTCTTGAATCAAATAAAATAGAAGTAGAAATACCACATAACAAACCTGTAGTCTCAATAACTATACCTTGGTGGTTGACCTGTCACTAATCAATAGCTATGTAAACCCTATGGGATAATTTAAGTGAGCTCTGT
>MU217219.1:111547-123799 GCA_018584345.1 Thuja plicata | reverse complement strand
CACTACACTCCTAGCTGAGGCAATTGACACCACAACAGAGAGATTTGGAAATTTTGATGAAGCTAAGGCTAAAATTTCTAGAAGTTTGAATGAAGGAACTATGGAGAGGAAAAGAAAGAAGATAGTGAAAAGGCTGAAGAAAATGGTTGGCTTAGGTAGTGATGAAGAACCTGAAGATGCACCTCTAGGCTTGACCACTGGACAAGGTGTGGATATATCTATGGAGGAGGAATTTAGTGCATCAGAAGAGGCTACTAAGAAAGCAAAGGGTAAGAAACCATCAATTGTTATAGTAACCAATCTAAGCAGAGCCAAACCCAAAGTCACACCTCCTGCAGCAAATCGTCTGAGGAAGAGAATCTACTATTACTTCCCTAGTAGAAGTGCAAAAAAAAGTGTACGGTAAAAGGAAATTTTTAGAAAGTAGTTCTGGAAAGGAAGAAAAGGTTGCTCCTAAGGCTGAGCTGAGTAAGACATCAAAGAGATCGAGAAGGAGATTAAATTTGGGGACAGATAGTGATGAGGAGAAGATAGAAACTAATGAACCCAACAACATACCTAAAGCTCAATTCAAGAAACCAGCAAGTATTGATGAGGTATGTGATACTTTGAGGAATTCAACAGGGTTAGCAACATTTAAGTTCATTAAGTATGAAAAGTTGAAAACAACAGATAGGCACAAATTTTAGGAAGCACTCTTGGACATGATGAGTACTTTCAAATTGACTCCTACAGAGATAGGAAACCATGTGCCCAATGAAATTTATGATTTTCTGTTGAGCAAATGGGAATCTGCACTTGCCACTGAAAGACAGATCTGGGAAGGAACTCTAGCCAAGATAATACTTGAGTTAACTTCAAAACAACAAACCAAATTCATTGAGGATTATAGGAGTAGGTTTGTTCCTAAAATCAGAGGCTATGCTATTATGAAGAATGATATAGAAGGTGTAGTACAACAAAGCACAAGGATCTAGAAAGAGATCTTTGGACTGATTGTTCCAAAAGACAATAAATCTGGTGAAGGGACATCTGAGAAAAAAGCAAAATAAGTTGAAGTGAAGACTACCCCTGAACCACAGATACTTAAAGATCAAATTGCAATAGAATAGGACAAGACCAAAGATGCATTGGATGCAAAAAATTCTATTGATATAACTACAGATAGTCCTATGGATTATATAGTTGATGATCCAAGCAAATTGAATGCTGAGGAACAACAGATGCTGAGTGGAAAAGACACTGATTCACCTTAAGGCAACTGATACTAGAGAAGAAAAGTCCACAACATATGATAAGATACTTGAAGTTGTCAATAATCAGCAAAGTGAAGAGAAACAACAAACAAAAGAACAAGAGGTAACTTCACAGAATCTGCTTATTTTAGAAATTGTTAAAACAGTTTTAGATAGTGGAGTAGGGATAAAAGATACTAGTGATAAGCCTAAAGAAGAAGAGGCAGTGAAAGTGTTGGTTGTTCTACCACACTCTACATCATCCACTCCTACAGGTCCTAAAAATGGTGGTATGCCAAATCCACAGACACTATTGACAGAATTAAAGGAGGCATTGGATATACACACTATCAAAGGCAAAGATATTATGTTGCCGAGCATAAGTTCTCCAGAATTGAAGAAGAAGTCTCAGATTTTAGATGTAACACTAGATGAAGTCATTATGATTCCACAATGGGATCCCAATGAGTTATCTTTTGAACAAATAGGGACTCTTCAAGAGTTACTTAAGAGGAAGAAGAGACAGGAAGAGATGAAGATAGAACAAAAACAAAAGAAGGTGTTGCATGACATCAAAGACATATTTGCAAAGGCTTTTGACTTAGAGGATGAAATGCCTCAAGCTACAATCATTGACTAGCTAGTCACCATTTTACAGAAGGTAACAGATGAGGACATAGACAACAATGAGAAGATTCTACAATGGTCCAGGAGAAGATTTGAGAGCAAAGTTCTAGAGATCTTAGAAGAAATTGCTACTAGACAGGTTGAACTTTCTGTTCTTGTAGAAACTTTAGAGAAAGTTACAGCAAATGTTTATTCTTTGTATAGGAAATTATGTGATGTTGAATTTTTCACAAAGGATAATCTACAGCTTATTGAGAAGCTACAGTTAGATTTAAGATCAACTGGTACTACTTTAGGTAAAGATACTACTTCTAGTTCTTTACATCTTAATAAGTTGATAAATGCACAAAGGAGAATAGTTGAGCTTATGGCTGAAGATGGTCGAATAAGGGCCAAACCGATAACTATTCAGACAAGTCTATTGCCTCACTTGGAGGTAATATAGAAGGAACTTTCAAAAGCTAAGGAGTTATCACAGAGCAGTGCAAATCTATCGACTGTAGAAAGTTTAGTAAGTCTAGTTGCCGAGCTAGTAATAAAACTAGAAGTTATGAAGAGTGCAAAGGAAAGATGGGATACTACATTTGAATCCACTCTGCAGCTTCATAAACAATTTTTGGATAAGTACAACTTAACTCCACCAGCAATGAGGGACAAAAACAAGGGGAAAGTTAGTAAAGAAGTTGGTAAGGAAGTATGAACAGATACAGAATGATACATCAGTACAGTACAGGTACACTTGTATATAATTTTTGAAGGCATTGTAAAATTTTTGTATAAGTTTATTCCTAGGGGGAGAACTTAGCGTACATGGGCAATATTTTGATGAAATGTACAGAAGTAATGATAAGTGTTTTTGCCACTAATACCAAAGGGGGAGATTGTTAATCTCTAAGCTTTGTTGATGATTAGTGACCAACACTTAGTCATTCAATTAGGCAGTTTTAGTTTGCTATCACTGTGGGTGAGCTAAAACTATGCAAGGCCGAGCAACATTGCCGAGCAGTTTTTAGTTTGCCTAGTTACATTGCCAAGCCGAGTAGAGACAGGGATGTTAAATGCCGAGTAGGATAGTTTTTTGTATACTTGTCAGGATTGATACTAACTTCAAGGATTAGTGATCCGGATGACTCATATAAGCATTTTGGGCCGACTTGTGTATGCATTTAATATTCTTCTACTAAGTTAGTTATGCATTTAATTGTTTTATCCTATGTATGGCTCATTGTAAACATTTAATTGTTTTTACCATCAAGGAATGGATATTGGATCTTGATCGTTGATCCAGATCTCGCTATCAGATTTCTATAGGTATATTAGATTGCTTCAAAACCCTATTTTGTGTGTGTAAGAGACAATAGAACAATTGTCCAAGTGACTGCATTTTGAAGTGAAATGCCCAGAGGGTTATTTTGTTCAGAAGCAGAGATCAAGCAGAGTAATAACATAGTGAATAATAGAGAAGAGAAATATCA
This sequence comes from Thuja plicata, assembly GCA_018584345.1. NCBI lineage: Eukaryota > Viridiplantae > Streptophyta > Pinopsida > Cupressales > Cupressaceae > Thuja > Thuja plicata. Next base: position 120,462 of record MU217219.1, on the reverse strand, counting down.
GATTATGAGATCATAGAAGGTACTAAAAAGAGGAGATTTGTCATCAGCATTAGAGTGCACACTGAAGGATCAATACTTGAGACATTATAATCATTGTATCAGGTGAAAATCTCCTGACAGAGTGGTTCTAGCAGACCTTTCTTAAATCTCCTAACAGAGTGCTTATTTCATTGTAAGTTTCAAATCCTTTCTCAGGGTAGATTGTAATGATCTTAAGCTCTTAACAAGGTAGACCTTTAACAGGGTAGATTACATTTTGTAATCAACATTTTTAACCTTAATAGGTACACTTTATTATTGCAGTAGTGGAGAATTTTGTGGGTGTCATCCCCACCCCAGTTTTACCTATTTGGGTTTCTGGGTTACCAAGTTATTGTGTTATGCGTTATTTATTTCACTGCATGATTGATATCTAAGATTACTAAGATTACTTTAGATTCATATATGTATGGATGTGGATCAAGTTTACTTTAAGTGTTTAATTTTTAAGATGTGATTCACCCCCCTCTCAGTATCTTTCTTTCCCATTACTGTATTTCCAACATAAACATCTTTCTTCAAATTAATATTTTCAAATTTTTAAAAGTTGTGTTTAGGCACATGCCAAATATATGTTGGTAAGTTGACACTCAGGGTGTATATGACTTGTTTTGTGTTTTCATTATGGAAAATAAGTCATATAAAGTTTTGACAGTAAACTTTGAAGAGCAAAATTGGCTAAGTACAGAAAATAGAACAGTATAGAGTTATTCAGTTGATTAGAGCACCAACGCACATGCATATGATCAAGTCACACTATGCACATTCATACCTAAGCTCTATGATATTTTTTTGTGTTTACCCTATACATGCATTGTACGGAATGACAGTCCAAAGAAGTTACAGGAAGCTTAAGTGCCACTAACAATTCAGAAAACAAAGTATGAAGCCAACTTTAGATTTTGGATTAGTGTATAATATTTTGTTTTGTAATGGCTATGCACCTATTGTACTATGTTTTTAATTATGTCTTAAACACTCATGTAAACATGCTTTAGCCAATTTGTTTGGAAGCATTGTGTATGTTGTTTTTGGGCCGACTAAGGTCTTATTTTTAGTTGCGTCTATTTAGGCATGTATATATACTAGACATGCACTTTTGTATTATGTGTGTCGATGAAAAAGAAGTAGAGAAGATATTCAAAAAAAAAAATATAAGGAAATAAATATGAAGTAGAAGTCTTCAAGAGATCAAAGCATCAGCGCATAAATGAAACTGATCAAACAATAGTGTCACTAGTTCATCTTTTGATATAGTATATATCAATTACCTAAAGGTTGTATCCTTCATCTTATTGAGCAGTGAGCTCTGAAAGTGAGCCAACCACCTCTAACAAGTTTTTTGTAAAGACTCCTAACAGGATCATTGTACTTTCATTGTAAAGACTGCTCCTAACAGGGAAAAGGAACTCTAACAAGTTCATTAAACTAGTACAATCATTTGTGGGTACTAATTCCCACCGGGGTTTTCGTCTGATCAAGGTTTCCCCGCAATCATATCTTGAGTCTTGATTTATTGTGTTATGCTTTAATTGTTATTTATTTAAGTCAAGTTTCATATTTCTTAAATAAAGATAAAGTAACAAACACTGATTCACCCCCCCTCTTAGTGTTTCTAACAATTGGTATCAGAGCTCTGGTCCTCTGAAAGAAAGTTTAACCACTTGAGGAGATCATGGATTCAGTAGCAGAGAAACATCTGAAAAAGAATCTTGAGGCAGCCCTTGATGATCTTGACAGATCTGAAAAACAAAATAAAGAGCTTAAACTAAAAGTTGATCGCTCCCAAATGCTTATCAAAAAATTAAGGAAAGATCTGAAAGATTGCTCTACAAATGATTTGGGAAAAATGGTCAAAAGGCTAAATGAAGAGATTATGTCTTTGAAAGATAAGATTGAAGATCTGAATGAACAACTTATAGATGGCCTAACAACTATTGAAGAAATGACCAAACAAAGAAAAAAATTTGATGATGAACTTATGCAAGAAACTATGAAGATCTTAGAGTTGGAAAACATCAAGAAAAATATTGAATCTGAATTAACAAAAGCAAAAGAGAAAATTGAGAAATTACACACAAGTTCTGATCTAATTCAATCTCAACTTTATGCACAGAAGCTAAAAGCTGATACTAATAGTGTTGGATACAGTGTAGCTCAAATTGAAATCAATGAAATGAAAGAAAGAAAGAAAGAAAGAAAGAAAGCAAAAGAAAAATCCACAAAAGAAAAGAAAAGTGAGAATCTTGCAGAGGATAATACAGAACCTCATAAAAATAAACACAAGCTAGTTAACAAAACTTGTTATGCTTGCAACAAGCATGGAAACTTAGAAAGAGATTATAAAGAGGTAAGACCTTTCAATGGCTATTGTTATTCCTGTAATAAATTTGGTCACAGGGCTATACATTGCAAAACAAGTCTAAGAAATCAGTCACAACAGAATCAAAGAAATATGACTCAATACAATCAGAGAAATCAACCTCAGAGAAACTATCAGAATATTACATGTCAAATATGCAATTATAATGGACATATGGCCAAGCAATGCAGCATGGTAAACCATATGAATAGACCTCCAATCATTTGTCACTCATGTAACAAAGCAGGACATATCTCAAGGTTTTGCAGGTCAAGAACTCAAAAACAAGAAAAGCCTAAAGAATCATTATTTGAAGAATCTGGTGAAGTCAAGTTTGTAAAAGCTATAGAAGAATGAGGTAAAATATGGGTTTAAGTAAAGAAAGATAATGATGAGAACATTGTAGTACATGCATCCATAATGGATGCACCTTCTACTTCTAGTTAGATGACCCTCATGGTCTTAGGGGGAGCTATTCTAGCTTTGAACCCCTGCATGGATGGTATACTCACCTTTGCATATGTGCCTATGGATTCATGTATTTGGTGACAAATTGAGGAAGTATGTGTGGACACATAGCTTGAATTTGGATAGAAGAAAAGATTGAAATTCTCAATGTAAATTGCATTACGACAACAAGCATTAAATGCAGTAACTTTTATATAAGTTAGTAAAGAGATCTCTCTTCACTTTTGCATTTGAGATTCAGCATTCAGAGAGCACAGGAGATTTTAGAATCAAAGCATCAATAGATAACCATTGGTTGGTTAGAAAGGTGAATCAAAGTTGAAACAAAACCCTAGTGGATGTGTTGTTTCAAAATCTCTGGAAACCCTACTTAAGCAAGTAACAAGTAAGTAATGGCTACTCCTACAGTGTTTGACATCTCAGAGAAGAAGATATATGTGTTTAAGAAGAATCCATTTAAGTCTGTACTAGATGATGTAGAAGGGGAATTCTCCAAGACTCCGCTAGGAGTCATACATGCAGAGGACATTCACGCATACATCTATTGTAAGAAGGAAACTATTGGGGATAACAACATAGCAACTCTTATGGCATCAATGATGAAACCAGATTATTTATTCAAGGATGAATACGCGCATCTCACTGATAACCCTATCTTTGAGTATTCAAATATGCATGAGTTCTATGAACTAGAATGGGTTAAAATCCTACTTAGTAGAATGCATGATGATCTATATTGGATTGGTGAAGTTCATGTCTGCATTACTGCTGATCTTATTCATGAGATGACTGGACTCCCTAAGGTTGGACCAGTTCTTCCCACTAGTAAAGATATAAAGAAACAAGTTGAACAAGCATGCTTATCTAGAAGTGATAGGCATGGGATGACTGTTGATCCTATTGTGGAAGAAGACATCAAACTCCTCACAATGATACTTGGTTACAAGTTCCATCATGCAAGCAGGTTGAATAGTGTGTCCACAGCTACTGTTCTTGCAGCAATAAGGATGGTAAAAGATAACACTCAGTATAATCTCTATGAGATTTTGTGTGCACAACTGATTGAGAACATTAGAGCTATCAAGCATGAAAAGAGAAAACTATTCAGATTTGGCTCTTTGATTATCTACCTATACTTCCACATTATTGGTAAAGTCTCTAATCTTTACCTAGACAGGAGTAAACCTACTATGCCCCAAATTTCACTAAAGGCTACATCAGAAAGTAGTGTAAAGGATTCTATGGACATGGAGATCAAAATATTCAGGATCAAGATGCATAAGAGGTTCAAAATATCAAAAAAGATAGTTGAGAAATACAAGGACACCATATGCTTCATGGTGGAAATTGACTGTACTTGCATTGAAGCAGTTGAGCCAAGAACCAAATGAATCCATCCACTTGGTTATGAAATTGAAGAACATGTGTTGGAAGGATATGCACAAGTTCATTTGCCTACGCCTAAAGATCAAAATGAGCCAAGATGAGGCACATACAAAGAGAAGACAAATCAAGTCTATTATGTCTTATACAGTGCAGATAATAAAATAAAGGCATCAAGGATTACATCTAACATCCTTAAAGTTCATGGGGTCACTCAAGAAGACCTAGAAAAAGCTAGGGAAGCTAAAATTGCAAGAGAGATCAAACAAACAGAAGTCAAAATAGAAAAATATGATGATATCCCCAAGAAGACGAAGAGTAAATATGATGAAGGTACATCTGTGCCATCAACTACTATTGACTTGGAATCCTCTCCACCATCAATACCAAGCAAGTTGACCAGAAGAAGGAAGCAAGTTCCCACAGGTCACCCATCCTCAAGGAAAACAAGGAGAAAGGTAAAGAACACTCAAGCCCCTCCTGAGGTAGGATTCAGACCTAGTATGACTGTCTTAAGGAACATAATTTTTAATAAAGGAAGACTAGACTCTATTAAAAATGTCTATGACAAGTACCAAGAGATAGATAAATCAGAAATTTATTCTATGATTATCTCTCATATGATCAAGTTTAAGAGGTCAGTATTGGAACTCAAGACATTCATACCAGAAAAAGTATGGAACATACTAGACCTATTGAAAAGACAAGAAATAGAGGAAGATATGAGGATTAGAGAAGAAACATTAGATAGTCTTCTCCCTATTTTCTCACATGATGAGAAAGCAATACTGTTAGATTTGGTAAAACCTCGTCTCAGAACCAAAACAAGAACTATTCATATTATGAACAAAGAGTATGAACTAGTTGGTGAAGAGACTCAAAAAGCATTTGAGCAAGTATTTTTGGATAGACACATGTATCCATCAACAACACCTACAACAAAAATGACTCCAGTCCCTCCCAAACAGGATAAAGAACCAGTGATTCCAAATGCGCCTATAATAGGTCGATAGGATTCACTGCCCACAGTTTCATCACCTTCTGATACAGCCAAAGATTCAGATGAAACCATTGTGATCAATGATGTTAAGATATCCATGACAACTTCAGATAATGACATGGACAAATTTGAAAAATAATTTTTCAGCACTGAAGAGACAAAGAAGGTATGCACTGATAATACTTCCTTATAGCAAGATAAAGCTCCTCCTAAAGATTTAAAAGATTTAAATAATGAGGAAAACAATCAATCTAATGAACCACCCATTATGGAGATCCCAGTGAAAAGTGAATGTATGGATACTAGTCAAAATTCTATATTCACTCCATCTATTCAACCATCAACATCATTATTGTCAAGTTTAACCCTTGACTCAGCAAGCCTAGATGCATGGGGAGAATAAGATTTGATCAAGATCAGTGTATTATCCATGGAGAAAGCTAAAGAGAAACAAGTGATGAGAAACCCTCTCTTTCTAGAGTCAGTGAACATTTTGAATGACTTAGTGCCAGCATATAAGAAAGTGGATAAAATTCAGTTAGTTGATGATGTCGACAACATCTTAACAAGCTTCAAAGCATAATTCACAAGTTTAGTAGACTCGGCTACTAGAACTACAGAGGAAAAGTATATTTAAAGGAAAGATTGGATGAATTGGTAAAGAAATTCTCTTTAGATCTCAGCTCATTAAAGATTGGTCAGACAATTCTGAAAGAGTTAGCATCAAAAGGTAGGAAAGTAATAGAAAATCACATGGACAGAGGCAAATTCACTTCTGAGCACATCAATAAGATTGAGGAGGAAGATATCTTGGTTGATAACATAAAGCAATCAGTTGAAACATCATCCCAAGACATCAATAGCTGCAAAAATATCTAAAAAGGGCAGACAGACAAAATTAAAAAAGCTAAGATGGAGATCAGCAAGATAAGGATCAGGTAGATCTGAGTGAGAAATGCACTTGCGCCCTCCTTAGCTGTTTTGAATGAGAACATCAAACAGATAGATGCAACCATTGTCACATATGATCAAGGACCCTGCATTGATCCGAAAAATATGGAGAAGCTTACATATGCCTTATGCACCCATCTTCAGACAGTTGATGCACTGAAGGCATTTTGGCAGCAAGAGATCAAGACACTTTAAATTGCATATCCAAATGTGTACTTTGAGTAAGTACCTAGAGACTTAAAATTTTGACACCTTTGTCATTAATGTCAAAGGGGGAGTAATGTATGTATATAAGGAGTATGTTATATAGCCAAAGTTATGATATAAATTTTTTTGTTGTTAAGTCAAAGTTTAAGCAACTTGGCCACATTCCTTTGTTGCCATTAATGAAAAAGGGAGAGATTTTTGGCAAGTTGACACTCAGGGTGTATATGAATTATTTTGTGTTGTGATTATGGCAACAAAGTCATATGAAGTTTTGACAGTAAACTTTGAAGAGAAAAATTGGCTAAGTATAGAAAATAGAACAATACAGAGTTATTAAATTGATCAAAGCAAGAACGCACATGCGTGCGATCAAGTCAGACTATGCGCATTCATACCTAAGCTCTATGATATGTTTTTTTGTTTACCCTATACACGCATGGTATGGAATGACAGTACAGAGAAGTTACAGGAAGATTAAGTGCCACTAACAGTTCAGAAAATAGAGTATGAAGCCGACTTTGGATTTGGATTAGCATATAATATTTTGTTTTGTAATGGCTATGCACCTATTGTACTATGTTTGTAATTATGTATTAAATAATCATGTAAACACACTTTAACCAATTTGTTTAGAAGCATTGTGTATGTTGTTTTTGGGTTGACTGAGGTCTTGTTTTTAGTTGCATCTATCTAGGCATGTATATATACTAGACATGCACTTTTGTATTATGTGTGTCGATGAAAAATAAGCAGAGAAGATATTTAGAAGAACAATATAAGGAAATCAATATGAAGTAGAAGTCTTCAAGACATCAAAGCATTAGCGCATAAACAGAACTGATCAGACAACAGTTTCATTACAACATTTCATCTTTTGATATAGTATATATCAATTACCTGAAGGTTGTAGCCTTAATCTTATTCAGTAGTGAGCTCTCGCAGTGATCCAACCACCTCTAACAGGGTTTTGTAAAGACACCTAACAGGGTCATTGTACTTGCATTGTAAAGACTACTCCTAACAGGGCAAAGGAACTCTAACAAGTTGATTAAACCAGTATAATCATTTGTGGGTGCTAATTCCCACCGGGGTTTTCCTCTGATCAAGGTTTCCCTGTAATCATATCTTGTGTTCTGAGTTATTGTGTTATGCTTTAATTTTTATTTATTTAAGTCAAGTTTCAAATTTCTGAAATAAAGATAAAGTAACAAACACTGATTCACCCCCCCCCCTCTCAGTGTTTCTAACAATATATTCATGCTTATGATTGTTAACTTTGTAGAGTTTAAAATATTTGTTTATTTTTTTTAGGAAGAGAGATGAATGTGGAGAGGGGAATAGGGAGATGGGTAGTCTAGTACAACATTTTTCATTTCATATCTTTGTAGTAATAAGTACTATTAATAAGTTTGTTAATTTCTCTTAGTAACAATTATTGTTAAAAAGTGGAATAGTAAAACATCTCTTAAGATGTTGGGAGAGATTTTAAACCCTATCCTAAAAGCATTTATTAGAAACAGGAGGACACAATGTATTTTCTTTTATTTTTAGGATAAGATTTTAATTTACCATGTATCAAAATTTGTCTCATCTTATGAGACTTTGGATTATATAAAAATAATCTTTAAGCTACCTCCTTGAGACTATTCCTCGGGCATTCATTAGATTTTGTAAATTTCCAAACACAAAAGGAATATGTATATTGTAGAGAGCTTAAAGTTATCTACACCATTCGATACAATATTTTTATATATTCAATTAGTGTCATTCTAGTGCACTTGGATTTAGGATTATTATATTTGAATTGAATTTAAGATCTTCTTTTGTTTTATTATTTTGTATTTGAACTTTAAATCATAGAGAGAAACTTATATTCAATATGCCTCGAACATTAAATAAATCTAAGATGTCTTACTTTTAATAAATCAAATCCCACTACACTCAATAAGCCACTCTTATAAACTATAGCTTACAAACTATTAATTATTGAAATTGAGAGTTATAGAGAGAATCAATAGAGGGTTTAGTGGAAATGGTTATTATAGTTTAAACATACAACCACCTTTTCAAAGCTTAAGAGAGTCGAGCTCAATTTCATCATAAGTACCTCTAAGGGTAGTGCAGGAAATATACAAGAAAGAGATATCTAAAATCTAAACATAGAAGAGTAGATAAATTGCATGAACTAGCATGCACTATTGCTAAGTCATTCAAGTAAAGGAAATCATGTGCAAATGCACTTTGTACTTGGGACCACATATTTATTAGATATTTAGTTCTCGACAAAATGGAGGATTTTTTTTATATGTGATACATACACTACATTATTGAAACCTTATTACTATTTTTTCTATGATTTATATGTGTGTGTACATATGTACATACATACATACATATATATATATCCCTATGTGTGCGTATACACTTATAAATATGTATATGTATATATGTGTGTGTGTGTGTGTGTATATATGTATATATATACATATATATACATATATACAT
>MU217219.1:79436-111047 GCA_018584345.1 Thuja plicata | reverse complement strand
TGTGTGTGTGTGTGTGTGTGTGTGTGTGTGTGTGTGTGTGTGCACGCATACAGATACATACATACATACATACATACATATTGATTAAAGTGACAAATATATTTTATTATAAAGATCTTGAAATTATAATGTTTCTCCAAAAATAGGTAAGCTATTGATTGAAATTTAAACCCACAATTTTCAGATAGACCATTTATTGCAACCTTTATATCTATTATTGTCCTACAATTCTTTTAAAAACTTCCAAACTAAAAAATATACAACAAACCTCAAAAGATAGATTACTTGAGTTCAATATCTTGCTTCATGAATATTCAAAAGATGTGTGAATCCTATCCGAATCAACCAATATTAAATAGGAAGCATTTCCCCTTTGAAAAAAATTACCCTTAGAGTTTTTAGCTTCCCATGTTAAGTTTAACACAAAGTCTAAACTTTACAAGAAGAAAATAAAATGACTTATAGAACATTTCTTATATTCTGTTGCAATTTCCCTACATAATATTTTGGAACATTCAATAAATTAACTTTATTTATAATAAAGAGACTCCTTTCGCTGTTTAATTTACATTTGGGCCCCAAAACATTATGTTTAAATTGAATGTTCAAATTCTAGGAAAAAATAGCTTAGCCAAATTTTCCCTTAAAATAAGAAATTAAGATATCTTAAAATAAATTATAAAAATATTATATTATTATCATCCCATCTAGCCTACAAGATTTAAATAGGCTAAGTGTCCTATTGTGTGTTCTCACAAGACACATCATTTCTCAAATTAAACAAAATGAATATCCCATCATTTTCTTTGATTTGGTTTATCTTAGTGGTCTCATCAATTTCCTAAGGTTCTTAAAAAATCCCAAATTTAGTTTTTCAAATGGTTAAAATTCTATTATAGATGGAAAGAAAAAAAATCACCTCTTTTAGTGTACAAAAACATTAATTGGTACAAGTTATTTCCTGCGGGTGTTTAGCACTAAATCAACATAAGCATTTTGACTTATTTTAATTCTACTACATTTTCAATTCAAACTATTTTCTAGCAATGGATTTGCTAATGAACTATGATCTTTTGGGCCCTATAATTATCATTCTCTTTATACTTTTTAAACATAGATTTTTTTCTCTAGTTTGATTTAATTTATAAAATAAGTCCACTAGCTAGGTGAACTAAACATTTTAGGACTAACTTTCCAATTCAACTGGATTCACCCACAACAACCAAAGTTCTCAATTTGATTTAATCCTTTCCAAAAGTACAAAGCTCTAATGAACTTTCTCTTTTTAACAAAGAAGCCATTTTTTGAGCTCACTTAGATTTCCTCATAGTTCATACAATCCCCACATTATGGATGATGTCAACTAGCATCATAGACCTTTTACTTTTTACTAATTTCAACCTCAATTTTCCATGTACTTGATCAATTTTGATGCTATAAGAAAGTGACATCAACACTTCACCATGTTGATGTCATCCAATTTTAATGCTACTTTAAAACCCAAACATTAAAAAATAACTTCATCATCCCTTTTGATGATGTCATCATTAGAGCTTTTAATTGGAACCTTAACATTAATCCAATGCAATTGTGTCTACAAATATTTTCTTTACCTTTATTCAGGAACATGGAAGTTCTAGGTTCCCCAAGAACCATCTAAACTATCAATTAGTTATATATTTTGCTCTAATTTTTCACTAGTGCCTCTAAAATTTGAAACCCCCAATAAAGCTCATTATGATGATGTCATGTTTGGGAAGTTTTTCATCTAAAATCAGAAATAAGCTACAATGCATTTAGTTCACTTAATGTCACTCACAAGTTAGTTTTTGACAAATTTTCAAAAATTATGGGAAAACAATTTCCAACTAAACTTGACCCAAAAAGGCATCAAATGATCATTTATTTTGAAAATAAAATTACACATGGAAATGAAGAGGCCAAATACAAAAGTTTTTTTAAAGAAGTAAATCTCAACTAATTACATAATTTGAAAAACCAAAAATTACATGCTAGTATTTGCATCTTCATCGTAATCAATACTCACCAATCCATTCTTGGCATTTAATGCCCTAAAATTTCACAAATTTACTACTTTAGTTTCTTTCTTAGTCCATTTCATCACAAAATAAAATATAGAGAAAAGAGATCCATGAGTGTAGATTAAATTATCATTTTTTTTTTCAGAGGATAACCTCTAGAAGGAGTATTTGTAAAGCTTCTAGTTGTGAGATCCAAAAAATAAGGTCATATATTGACAAGGTATATCTATAGGTTTAACATCTCCAATGTATTCAGATTAAACTATGTAGTTTTTGAGTCAAACTCATTGACCCATATTTCATGAGTAGTGGTTCAGAAGAACCCATCTCTCATGATAATGAATGAATCACTTATTAATCATTGCATCAAGCTGATGTTCATAGAGGTGAAACACCAAGGCATTTCAGGAGGTCATTCATCCTAGTACTACTCCAAATAAATAATTATTAACTATGGAGTTTCCTCCATGGTTAATCCCACTTTTCTTACAATCCCATTTCAAAAACCTTCAAAAATTATTGTGCCTTATGAACCATTCATTATAAAGTACCTTATGCTCATTAATTGATAAGTAGGATATATTTTTCTAAAACAAGTCAAATTGTGATATTGGTATCATGATTCCACTGCTTAGTTCTTGAGTCAAACTCATTCACCCATGTTTCATGAGTATTGGTTCACAAGCCAATCTCTTATGAGAGTGAATGAAACACTTAGTGCTCATCAAATCTAGGTCATTCTCACAAGGGTTAAGCATCAGGGAATCTAAAAACAAATTAGAGCTACTTCAACTAAAAAATTTTGTATTGGAAAGACCAAGTTATGGTCTATTTCAGAGGATAAATAAATATTCCGAAAGGAAGGAAAAATATTAGCCTCATCTAGAAGATTATTGAGCATATTGTGTGGATAATCATGAAGATAAAAGGTCATAAAAAATAGTAACCTTGAATAAGTTGATGAAATTAGAAAATTATAATGTGCCTAACCAATGTAAGGAAGAAGATGAGAAAGTCATGTGTCAAATACAAGAAATGACTTCAATAGAATGCACATGAAGAAGTTAGGGCATATCGTAAACCCAAGCACTGCACTACATATCATAAAGAGACCAATGGTGCACACCATATAAAATATTCCTAGCACAAGCATAGGGTTGAAACCCATGAACTCAGCTCTGATACTAATTGTTGGTTGTTGTTGCACCAAATGATATACCTATTAATGCCTGATATAACCACTATATACAATCCATGTGACGTGGTTAGGCCATTTCATGAACCCAAGCATCACATTACACATTACAAGGAGACCAAGATTCACACCTTGCAACAAAAATTTCATATTTGATTATCCAAATTAGACCTAGACTAGTTTTAACCAAAAGTATCTCCAATTGATGAAATATTCAGATCTACATTAGATGCAAGCCAGACATGTCTCAATCATTTTTCCCAAGCTATAAAATTGAAGGAGAAAGTTATCATTTTTAGAAAAGATAACAATAAGAGAAGAAATGCCAAATCTAAAAATGATATTGACCTTGATGATTTATTGGTAAAGAATAGAAGGATAAAATAAGGAAAATCTTTAAAACCAAACTAGGAGTTAAATGAGAGATTACATAATCTCAAGGAGTAATTACTACCACATTTCCTTTAGACCCCAACATTTGGGAGGCTTTTTAAATTCATTCGTTCTTATATATTTATAGAGATGGTTTTAGAGTTTCTCTTTCATTTAATGACCAAAACTATTGGTGAACCCTCATCATTAATAGATGACGCAGTTAGGGATAGAGGATCCAAGAATGGATAGTCCAACCTTGCAGCCAAATAAAAACCACAACGAAAACAAAAAAACAATATGATATAACAACTTAATCAGAACATAATATAACAACTTAAATATCAACTTATATTAAATATTTAGAAACTCGTTAAATGCAACATGTCAAGTTGTAACACCTTCTCGGTTATGACCAATTACATTAGAAAATACAACATATCTCTTAGGAGAAAATCCTTCCAAACTAGCCCAAATCTGTGACACATAGCAACCCAATAGGAACACCAAGACATATTTGAACTTGAGCTCACAAGCCACCAAGAAATCTTATGGTTTCCTAAGACAACACTTAGCTACTAGCTCCTTGCTACTACCTCCTCCCGCCTCTTCTATTCTACCCATACCTCCTTTTATAAAACATAGTCACAAGTCGGCTTTACAATAAAACAATTCAATTAAATAATAATCGGCTTCAAGAACACAATACCCAACATTTTATCTATCAGTCAGCTTGCAATAGTCAATAAATTCACCTAGGAGAAAGAACCAAACCAAATTTAGGTCCTCATAGCTCCAACAGTCAATCCAAACTATGAGGAAGGAGACCCAAACTAAAGGTGTTGATCTCTAAGTTTTATTGATCATTAGTGTCCTACACTTAGTCATTTATCTAGGCAGGTTAGCGGGTCATCGCTGTGGCTGAGCTATCTAGTATAGGCCGAGCTATCCAACATAGTTGTTGCCGAGCAAATTAATGGTTTCTAAGTGACTTGACAATCAAGAAAAAGTTGATTATGTTCATGTCGAGCACCAGAGTCTCAATGTGCTGAGCAAAACAGTATTGACATATATGTTTGGAATGGCACAAACTTGAAGGTAGACCATTTTGGGCCAACTTATTCATGCATTTAATGATTTCAACAAAGTTAATTATGCATTAATTATTTGATCCCAATGTGTGGCATGGAGCCAATCAAAAAATTAGAATGCCTAAGCGGCATAAGCATTTCATCCTGATCGTTGATCTAGATCTAGATGACAGATTCGTAAAGTATATAAGTTTGCTTCTTTAACCCTAAATATATTCCAGTGTTAGTAGGTGTGCAAGAGAGGAGAAGTGTATGCATACATGAGAGATGTAAAAAGGGTTATTTTGATAGAAAAAACATAGATCTAGTAGAGTGAAAGAGTAGTGAACAACAGAGTAAAGAAATATCTGATTATTAGATCAGAGAAGGTATTGGAAAGAGAAGATCTATTATCAGCATCAGAGTGCATAATGAAGAATCTGTTCTTGAGAGATTCTAACTAGTGTATCAGGTGAAATCTCTTAATAGAGTGGTTCTAACAGACCTTTCTAAATCTCTTAGCCGAGTGCTTACTTTGTTGTAAGTTTAAATCCTTTTACAAGGTAGATTTTAATTATCTATATCTCTTAACTAGGTAGACCTTTAACCAGGTAGATTACATATTGTGATCAAACTTTGCAGCCCTAATAGGCACACTTTATTGTTGTAGTAGTGAAGATTCTTGTGGGTGTCATCCCCACACCAGTTTTACCTTATTGAGTTTCTAGGTTACCAAAATTCTGTTTCTTGAGTTACTTATTTACTATCATGGATGCTACTAGTTGATAGATCAATTTCATTTATGCATGGTTGTGGATCAATTTTGTTTTTAAGGATAAAAGTTTTAAGATCTGATTCACCCCCCCCCCCTCTTAGTATCTTGCTTTCCCATATTGTATTTCCAACAAGTGGTATCAAAGCTAAGTTCTCCCACAAAAGGTTTTAATCAGCTTGAGAGTATAGATCTTGAGATGGAGATTTACAAATTGGGTAAAGTCATTGAGAATCAAAAGATTGAAATTCAGCTAGTATTACATCACCTTGAAACTGCAAGACATGAACTAAAGAAGTCCTTGCAAGCAAGGAAATATTTGGCCAAACAAATGAATGATACTCATTATCAGGAAGAAGACATTGGAAATATATTTCAGAATGGAAACTCTACTGAGAGTGATGCAACAATTGTAGATCTATTGGATAGGAACAATAGATTTTGTGAAGAAGTCAGAAACCTAACAAGAGAAAAAGAAATGCAAACAGTAAGACTATGTGAAATAGTGGAACAAAAGAAGAAACTTGAATATGACAAAGCTATGGATGAAGAAGACAAAAGAATGGTGTCTACCAGACTTGATGAAAGGGCACATGAAGTACAAATGATGACAAACAATTAGGTTGAAATGGTGAATCAACTACTACTAGAAAATTAGGAGATCAGTAGGAAAGACATGGAAATTGTGAATCTGAGATTTGAGAACAGTCAATTGAAAAATGAATTGAGATCTGAGAAAGAACTAAATGAAAGATTGAACAGACCAAATGAAGCTTTGACTCATTTTGAAAAATTGATGGAAGCATCAAGGAGATCTAAAGATTATGTTGGATTAGGTCACATAAAACATCAGACATCTACTAAGAAAGGAGAATCATCTAAGATTGGTGAAAAGAGGAATGCAAATTCAAAGAAAAACAAGCATGTATGTCATCACTGTGGAAAATCAGGACACACAACAAACATTTGCCGAAGTAAGAATGGTAAGTCCAATCCTAAAAGTAAGTTCAATGGTTATTGTTTTAATTGTAAGAATTTTGGACATCAAGCACATGATTGTTGGGCTAAGGAAAATAATGCACCTCCCACACCTAGATTCAATGGGTATTGTTACAACTGTCAAAAAATTTGGACATAGAGCACAAGATTGCAAATCTAATGCTAAACAAAAATGGACATCAAAGACACAAGAAAAATCACCAAAGAAGGGTAACACGTACAATTGGGATTATAACACCTGGCATAGCTATCATTACTATGGTGAGTATGGACATGTTCCAGAAAATTGCATAAAGACACATTTTAGAGGAAAATCTAAGAGTTGGATAAATGGAAGCCTAGTTTGCTATAATTGTTTGAAAATTGGTCATACTAGGAAAGATTGCAAAACAAGGGTACCTTCTCCCACTATTGAGAAAATTAGAGCACAGATGAACCAGACATGGATAAGGAAAGTAGAACCATGCAATAGTGAAGCTACTGAAGCTGAGGTCACCAAATCCAATGGATAAGGTGATCCCACCATCACTAATTAAGCAAAGAAAGGTATGTAAGGAACTATGTTTATATGTCATATCTTCTATTAGTTCCTAACATATAAAAGTGTAATATTCCATATCTACATATGATAAGATGCATCAGGACATATTTTTGAGTTATGTAGCGGGCAAAGTCAAAATGCACTATAGGTGTCGATCAACAATATATTTCTAATATATGCCGAGTAATTTTTGTTTGATGATCGAGTGGCAAGTGAATTTCGTGAGTCGGTTGAGGACAGTTGTTTGGCACCCACTCAATGGAAAGAACATTTAATGCTAACCTAAATTTCTACCATTGGAGCCTATATAAAGGGAAAATCTATTTCATTTCTTCTCACCGTGCGATTAAGAATTTCATAAGAGCGGTTGTGCATTTGTGAACTTGAATTCAACAAAGATTTTTGAAGATTTCTACAATGTTTCGTTGGCAACCTCTTTAGTGGAAAGTGTGGATTTTGTCACTTGTCGAGGTACTCTGTTCATGATCCTTGAAAGCCTATTTTTTCAAAGAAAATGGCCGCAAGTTCTTCTGCACTACCTAAGAGAATGGAGAAGGAGTTGATAAACGTTCAATTGGTAAGGAGTGACAGATGTGTACCTCCTAATTTCTGAGCAGTTCCTAAGAGCGCCATCAAGGGTGATCTGACTGGAGCCCTATCATCAGTTCCACTAAAGGTACTTATGATCCATGATATCAGGTCATCATATATGTGCAAGATAAGTGAAGTTGGAGATCACGAGCTTAGGGCATCTTACAAAAAATTATGCACAAACAGAGCCCTAAAAGATGAACATAAACACTTAGCCGAGAGAGGGTTAACTCGTGCCCTAGACTTTTTGAGAGAGTTCAGAATGGAATGGATCAAGATTGTTCTGATTCGTGTACATGACATGAACATATGGCTGGAAAATGGACTAGTCAAGATAACAAGAGAGATCATTCATCGAGTAACATGTTATCCAATTCTAAACATGAAGAAAACTATGAAATGTTAGAGTAAAGAAAATATAGAAGAATTTACTGGAACCGTTTGGAACAAAAGAGGGATGACGATATCCACAATTATAGTTTTGGAGCTTGATTTTGCAGTGAGGGTTGTATCTCATAAGTTTTATCAGTCAAGCCAACTGGACAGTGTCCCCTGCATTGCAGTCGACCAAGCTTGGAAAATTGTGAAGAAGGATCATACCTATGAGCTTGTTGAGCTTCAATTAATGCAACTAGCCAAGAATATTTCTTCAATCAGAAGGGCAAAGAATTCAGTATGTAAGTTTGGATCTCTTCTCATTTGCATATTTTTATACATATAGAATGCATTTCCTTCATTTGGAAACATAGTGTTGAAAACAAACAGACCTATCACTTAGAAAATCAATGCATTTATTCGACAATTAGGTGATAATTTTGACAATGTTATGGGAACATATTTTGTGGAATTCAAGAAAAAGATGAGATTAAGGAGTATAAATCCCAGTTCACTAGTTGAAAAACATTATGAGGATGTTTGTTTCCTAGTAGACACAAATTACACCTATGTGCAGGAAGTAGTGCCGAGGTTATCATGGCTAAGGCCATTACCTTATGAAGTAAACATTGATGAGACATCTGCAGCAATAAAAAATCTATTGGTAGAAGAAACTAATAGTATAGTGAAACATTTTGGAAACTATGAAGAAGCTAAGTCCAGAATCACTATGGATTTAAAGGCTAGCACTATGGAGAGGAAAAGGAAGAAAATTGTCAAAAATATGAAGAAGATGGTTGGAATTCAGAGTGATAAAGAAGTAGAGGATGCACCTTTGGGGTTGTCAACAGGACATGGAGAAGATATCTCTAGTGAGGAAGAAGATGAAAGTGAACTTGAAGAGGAGGTCACAGTGAAAGGTAAAGGGGAGTAGCCAGTGGTTGCTGAGGCAACTAAACAAAGCAAAGCTAAACCTAAGGCTACCCCTCCTATTACTAACTAGCCAAGGACCATGGCATCATCTCTTTCCTAGACATAAATAGTATATACAAAGAATAATGTTGGAGAGAGAAGCTCAGGGAAGAGAAAACAAGTTGAAACCAAGGCTGCGCCAAGCCAACCTGCTGAGAAAAGACCAACAAGGAACCTATAATTGGAGTCTGAAGATGATGAGGAGACAGATATAGATATACAAAGAAACATACACATAGCATCACAATAAAAAACAATCAATATTGATGAGGTATGTAAGAACATCAGAGGTTACACTGGACTAGCATGATTCAAATTTATCAAGTATGAAAAATAGAGTATAGTAAACAAGCATAAGATTCAGGATGCATTAATAGATATGATGGGAACATTCAAAATGAAACCTATAGAGATAGGAGACCATGTCCCTATAGAACTATATGAAATTTTGTCTCAGAAATAGCAATATGCGTTAATGACTAAAATAAAAATAAGGGAAGGAACATTAGCTAAAGTAATTCTTGACTTAACAAAGAAACAGATAGCAAAATTGATTGAAGAATATCAAAGGAAGTTAATTCTCAAATAGAGAGCCTATGCAATTTTGAGGAATGATGTTGAAGGTGTAGTACAACAGAGCACTAGAATATGGAAGGAAATCTTTGGGTTAATTATTAAGAAGACTGATGAGAAAGATGAAGACAAATCAGAGCCGAAGGAAATTGAGAAAGAAACTGCTACTGAGCATGCAAAAACTGAAACAAAACCCCAAAAGGAAATAGGTGATGAAAAATTATAGATTTGACAATGGACAGTCACATTGACACTACACTTGGAGAAAATAGACATGTGGGTGCCGAGGATCAGAATGAGACGGTAGACACAAGTATTCAATCGCCTATTCGGGCAACTGAGGTCGAGTCAGAGAAAGAAGGAGAAAATGAGATAATCAATACAAATCCACCAATTTTAGAGGTTGTACAAATAGTTTTAGAGAGTGGTGATAAAATGGAAGTGATTGCAAATAAGCCTATACAACAAGAGGCTATACAAGTCTTGGTGGGTCTACCACACTCTGCAATATCCACTCCCATTGCACCTAAAATAGGAAGTGTACCTGATTAGTAGGTAATCTTGACTTAGATGAAGGCAACAAGTGAAATTAATACTGACAAAGGTAAAGATATCACAGTTCCTGAGCTGAGTATCAGTTCTTTAGAACTCAAAAGGAAGAAGTCACATAAGAGGAAGCTACCAAGTCCAAGTGTCACTTTGGATGAAGTGATTGTGATTCCTAAATGGGATACATATAACTTAACATATGAGTAGATTCAGACTCTGCAAGACCTTTTAAAGATGAAGAAGAAACAAGAGGAACCGAAAAGGGAACACCAACAAAAGAAAGTCTTACATGAAATGAAAGATATTTTTGTTAATGCTTTTGATATAATAGATATTAATGAACAAACATCAATCTTGGAATAGTTAGTCGATATTGTGGAGAAAGTGAATGATGAAAATATTGAGGCAAATGAGAAGTTTCTACAATGGTCTGAGAGAAAGTTTGAGAACAAAGTTTTGGAGAAGATATCAGCAGAGATTGCTATCAAACAAGCTGAAATTTCTTCTCTTATTAGTATTCTTGAAGAAGTTGCAAATAATGTCTATTCCTTGTATAAAAATTTATGTGATGTAGAATTCTTTACCAAGGATAACCAACAGCTTATTGATAATTCACAACTAGCCTTGAAGTCAACATGGAGTACATTGAGTATGGATGCTAGTTCTAGCTCCATATATTTTTACAAGTTGACTCATACACATAGGAGATTAGCTGAGCTTATGGCTGAAGATGGAAAAATAAGAGCAAAGTTAATAACTATCTAGACTACCTTAATACCTCATTTGGAGGTTATAAAGAAAGAACTTAAAGCTGCAAATGAATTACTCAAGAGGGATTCTCATCTCTCTACAGTAGATAGTTTGGTAAGTCTAGCTGCCGAGCTATAAATTGAGTTACAAGTCATGAAGTTTGTAAAGGATAGTTGGGATATAGCATTTGCACTAAAATTACAGCTTCATAAGTCATTTTTGGATAAGTATGACTTAATCCTTGCAGCTATTAGTGACAAAAACAAAGGGGAATCAGATAAGGAAATGGATAAAGATGTGCAGAATTAGGAATAATATTTTGTAAGGCATGTATATTATGTAAGTATGAAGTATAATCTTAGGGGGAGTACGTTGTGTACTTAGGAAGAATTTTGTGGACATAAAGAAATGATAAGTGTGTTTTTTCCACTAATATCAAAGGGGGAGATTGTTGATCTCTAAGTTTTATTGATCATTAGTGTCCCACATTTAGTCATTTATATAGGCAGGTTAGTCGGTCATCACTACAGCCGAGCTATCTAATATAGGCTAAGCTATCTGACATAGTCATTGCCGAGCAGATTAATGGTTGCAGATTAAGCAAAATTTGATTATATTCATGTCAAGTGCCAGAGCCTCAATGTGTCGAGCAAGACAGTTTTGACATATATGTTTGGAATGGCACAAACTTGAAGGTAGACCATTTTGGGCTGACTTGTTCATGCATTTAATGATTTCAATGGAGTTAATTACGCATTAATTATTTGATCCCAATATGTGGCATGGAGCTAATCAAAATATTGGAATGCCTAAGCTGCATAAGCATTTGATCTTGATCGTTGATCTAGATCTAGATGCCAAATTCGTAAACTATATAAGATTACTTCCTTAACCCTAAATCTATGCGAGTGTAAGTAGGTGTGCAAGAGAGGAGAAGTGTATGCATACATGAGAGATGTATAAATGGTTATTTTGATAGAAAAAGCATAGATCTAGCAAAGTCAAAGAGTAGTGAACAACAAAGTGATGACATATCAGATTATTAGATCAGAGAAGTGTTAGAATAGTCCCAAATGATAACTGAGAGGGGGGGTGAATTAGTTATCAGTAAATTTAGTCATTTTAATTCCTTAACTTTAGAATACAACAAAGTAAATGCTTAATCAGATAACACAGTACAAAACACACAGTTTGATTATGGGGAAACCAATTGGTAAAAACCTCGGTGGGAATTAACACCCACAATGAACTATACTTGTTGATAGTAATCCCTATTAGAAGATATTTCAACCCTACTAGGAGTTGTACTTTACAATGCAATAAGTATAGTGACCTAGTTAAGGGTCGGACCCTGTTAGGATTCTATTACAAATAACCCTGTTAGGGGTGGTGGACTCACTATCCAAAAGCTCATTGCTTGATGGTGAAGGCTACAACCTTCTATATAAAAGATATGCACTATATCTCATGATGAACTATGGAATAGACCTATTGTCTTGATCAGTTCTAGTGTATTACAATCTTTCACTTCTTCTTCACATAGACTCTTGATGAATGAACCACATATGATATTCTGCTCTGTACATATTCTGTCTCTTTTTGTATCATTCGCACTTAGCGTATCACAATTGACTTGCTATAAGTATCTATCTCAAAGTATGAGATCATGGGACCTATAAGAAAACTCTTCATAACATCCTTGTCAGCTCTACTAAGCATGCAAGCATAATTACAACTGCGCAAGTCTAAACTAAATAGACGCGACGCTTCACTACTAAGTTGGCCTCACCAAATTAACTCTAAATTTGAAATCTTCTTGAAACATGTTTGCAATCTTTAGAGGAATATCATCAACTCATAACTAAACATGAATATACACACGCATATCCTAAAGATAGGTGCAACTAAAGAAACATGTTATATACGTCGGCCCTAAATAGTTACGCTTCCAGAACTGTAACTACCAATAACAAAATTACATAACTTTACTGAAACATCATATCTGGGTCTGCATGTAAGAACATAACATAATAAACATGTCAACAACATGTATCTATCAATGCAAGTCTTCATATCATCATTTTGATAAGTACATACAGAATTACTACTGTGTATTATATGTTGTCATCAATGAAAAACATACAATCAATCAACTGCTTAGAATCAAATCTCCAACAATCTCCCCCTTTCACATTGATGGAAACATATGATATAAAAAACATCCTCTATTCATGGTGTCCTCTTTCTTTTACAATCTTCTCAATATCCTCATCAAAGATTTCTCTAAGCTACTGCAATTCCTCTAACTGTATTTTTGTTCCATGTATATACTCCCCCAGAGTATATGCTCCCCCTTAGTACATACTCCCCCTTACTATATACTCCCCCTTTGACATCAATGGAAAATGGTGCCATAGATCTTTAGGCATAGGTACTACTCCAGAAGTAGAGTAGTCAACCATTCATCAGTCACTTAATGATTGATGTTCTTGCTACCTCTTCTAAATAGACTCAGGAGAGGGAATTACCCCCAATTTCTCCCTGAGATACTCAAAAGTATCCTTTGATAAGGGCTTTGTGAAAATATCTGCCAACTATTCTTTGGTGCTTACATAGTCCAATTTAACTTCTTTGTCTGCAACCTTTTCTCTTAAGAAATGGTACTTGATCTCTATGTGTTTTGTCTTTGCGTGCATCATAGGGTTCTTAGACATGTTGATAGTGCTAGTATTATTACAGTGAATAAAAATAGGATAATCAACTTGAATGCCAAAGTCTTTAACCATCTACTTGATCCAAACCATGGTTGAACAATTCAGTGCTGCTGCAACATATTCAGCTTCTGCTGTTGACTGAGAAATATAGTTCTACTTCTTGCTTATCCAAGAAACCAACCTGTCTCCAAGAAATACTACTCCTGAAGTGCTCTTCCTGTCATCAATACAACCTACCCAATTTTTATTAGTATACACATGAAGTTGTACATTCTCTGATTTAGGATACCATAAACCATAGTCTATAGTTCCCTTTAGATATATGAATATCCTCTTGATTGCCATTAAGTGATTCTGCTTGGGTTCAGCTACAAATCTTCCAACAATGCCTACTGCATTAGATATGTCAGGTCTAGATTGAGTTAGATAAATGAGTTTACCAATCATAGATTTGTACAATGTCTTATCAACTACTGTGGAATCATTATCTTTTGAAAGCTTGCTTCCTGTTATCATGGAAGTGCATACTGGCTTACAGTCATCCATCTAAAATGTCTTCAGTATTTCCTTCACATATTTTGACTGATTAATGAATATACCTTTATCTGTTTGTTTCACATTTAGTCCCAAAAAGTATTTTATAGGACCAATCATACTCATTTCAAATTCATTCTGCATTGTTTTTGCAAATGCTTTACTGAGCTAGTCATTACCCCCAAAGATAATGTCATCAACAAATATGGCAACTAATAATAATCCATCAGGTGTCTCTCTTGTGAATAGGTTATAATCTGTTGCTCCTTTCTTGAATCCAATTTTGGTAAAATAACTATCAAGTCTGTCATACCAAGCTCTTGGTGCTTGTTTAAGACCATAGAGTGCTTTCTTCAATCTGCATACCATGTCTAGTTCATCTGAAAGATTAAATCCTCCAGGTTATTCTATGCAGACCTCTTCATTTAAGTCACCATTCTGAAAAGCTGATTTTACATCCATTTGATAAAATTTAAAGTCTTTGAATGTTGCGTATGCCAAAAACAATTTAATGGCGTCCAGTCTACTTATAGGGGCAAATGTATCAGTGTAATCTATTCCTTCTCTCTGCGCATACCCTTTTCATACCAATCTTGCTTTGTTTCTTACTACTACACCTTCTTCATTCATCTTGTTTCTGAATACCTACTTTGTTCCAATCACATTTTTGTCACTAGGTCTAGGAACCAAATCCCATGTACATCATTTTTAAATATCTTATCTAATTCTTCTTTCATTTCATTCTTCCAATCAGAATCATTACAAGCATCTTCAATACTTATAGGTTCAATCTGTGAAAGAAAACATACCTCTTCATCCATTGCTAGACATTTTTCTTTAGATCTTGTCA
This sequence comes from Thuja plicata, assembly GCA_018584345.1. NCBI lineage: Eukaryota > Viridiplantae > Streptophyta > Pinopsida > Cupressales > Cupressaceae > Thuja > Thuja plicata. Next base: position 96,148 of record MU217219.1, on the reverse strand, counting down.
AAATGTTGTTGCTCTGATCTCCAATGATATCATCTTTAGAGTGGTATCTAGATGTGAATTTTGGAACCTTAGGTGTGTCTTCTTCTTCTGAAATCTATGATTCTTCTCTGCTTGATTCAGGGTCATTGCAGGAGACATCAATACAATCAAACATTTCTTCAATAACAATATCTTTGTTGCTAGGCCTGGGTTCATCTTCAATCATAGGTGCATATTCATAGTATCTCTCTTGAGCCATAAAATTCTCATTAATTTTTACATGAGTACTTTCAACTACCTTTTTAAATCTGAGATTAAAACATCTATATGCTTTTCTTTTTGTAGAGTAACCAAGGAAAATATCTTCATCACTTCTGGCATCAAACTTACCAACACCATCATCTCTCTTGATGTAGCAATTGCTGCAAAAGATTCTGAAATATTTTACTGTAGGTACATTACCAAACCAAAGTTCATATGGTGTCTTGTCTGCGCCTGGCCTTAATTGAGTTCTGTTGATAGTGTAGATTGTTGTATTCACTGCGTCTCTCCAATATGTTTGCGCCACTTTTCCTTCAATCATCATAGTGCATGTTGTATCAAGTATGATCTTGTTCCTCCTTTCTGCTATCCCATTCTGTTGAGGGGTTCTAGGTGCACTCAACTATCTTTTATTTCCATGTTCTTCACAGTAATCATAAAAATGATCAGAAGTGAACTCTCCCCCTCTATCTAATCTCAGACATTTCAGTTTTAATCCAAATTCATTCTCAACCTTAGCTATGAATATTTTGAACTTTCAAATGCTTCAGATTTCTCCTTTAAGAACGCAACCCACATCATCCTAGAAAAGTCATCAACAAACAAAATGAAATACCTTTCTCCATAGTATGATCTTGTTTGGGTAGGACCACACAAATCTGTATGCACTAGGTCCAATTTGTTTTTAGCTGAGTTCTGCTTGCTTCTGAAGGAACTCCTTACATGATTTCCCATAACACATTCCCTGCATATTGTGTTAATAGGTCTTGCAATACTAGGAAGGTCTTTGACTGCCTTAACATTGCTTATCTTTACTATGTTATCAAAATTCATTTGACATAGTCTCTTGTGCCATAACCAACTGTCATCAGATTTTGCAACAAAAAAACTTACATAAGAATTGAGCTGAAAAAAATTACCTTTTGTTTTGGATCCTGATGCAATCATGTCTCCATCCTTATTGTTAATGATGCACTTGTTGTCTTTGAATTCCAAATGATAACCTTTGTCAAGTATTTGTCCAACACTTAGTAAATTATTATGTAATCCATCAACATATAGAACATCATCAGTCTTGTTCTTTCCATCCAAAGTGATAGAACCTTTGCCTATGATAGGTTTGGGAGTGTTATCCCCAAATATAACCTTACCACCTTTGTATTTGTCTAGATGAACAAATCTATCTTTGCCACCTATCATATGATGAGAGCATCCACTGTCAATGATCCAATCTGTTCTAATGTCTGTTTTCAAAATTAGGGCTAGCTCTTGTTCTTCCTTTTCATCTGTAATGTCCATTTCCTCAAGCAACCTTCCCATGTCACTAAGGGAAATGAATCCAATTTCATCTTCTCCTGAATCTTCATCAGTTACACCTTCTTCAGCATGATAACATTCCTTCTTACATTTGGGTTTGTAATCATATCTGAACTTCTTGACTCTTGTAGGACACTTAAATGCAAAGTGACCAATCTTGTTACATGAAAAGAATTTGAATGGAAGTTGTCCTTCGTATTTTCCTTTTCCTTTCTTTTCTCTTCTAGCAATCATAGCAATGATTTCTTCTAGTTCTTCATCAACTTCTTCTTTCTTATTATGACTGGAGATGTGTAGGGATTTATTACCATGGACGGAGGCTTTGAAAGCTATTTCACTTTTATGTTCAGTCTTCAATCTTGATATCTCAAATGCAGATATTTTCCTGATCAAAGTCTCTCTCTTGAAGTCTTGTGAGAATTGCATGGTTTCCTCTAGAATAATTATCTTTTTTTCATAGTCTAATGTCAAAGTAGTTAGCAGTTTGTCCATTATATCTTCTCTGTGATATTTCTCCACCATTGTTTCTAATTCCAAAGACTACTTCATTTATTCTTTGATTGTAGGCTCTAATGTTTTCTTTAGGTAACATCTCAAGACTTTTGGATTTATTTTTCCATGTCTTCCTGCGTTCATTCTTTGCTTGAATATCTCTTTCAAACATATCTTCTTAATACTTCCATATGGTATATGCTCTGTCAATTTTCTTGATCTCAAAAAATTCACTGTCGGATAAGGCGCTGATTTGGGATTCTTTGGCAATTGCATTATTGGTAAATGTTTCCTTTTGTCTATTAGTAGAATCATCCTTTGCAAGGTCTTTCAGAGATGGAATTACAACTTCTTGTGTGGCAATTTCAAAGATCTCAAAGCCAACACACTGTAGATGTGCAATCATTTTGTTTTTCCAATCCAGATAAATTTCTCCATCAAAATTAGGGCTTTCTTTTTTGAAGTAAGACATATGATCTACCTTAAGATGTTAGGCTTCTTCTCTAAGGCACTTGGCTCTGATACCAATTGTTAGAATAGTCCCAAAGGATAACTGAGAGGGGGGGTGAATAAGTTATCAGTAACTTTAGTTCTTTTAATTCCTAAACTTCAAAATACAACAAAGTAAATGCTTAATTAGATAACATAGTACACAACACACAATTTGATTATGGGGAAACCAATTGGTAAAAAACCCGGTGGGAATTAACACCCACAATGAACTATACTTGTTTATAGTAATCCTTGTTAGAAGATATTTCAACCCTGTTAGGAGTTGTACTTTACAATGCAATAAGTATAGTGATCTAGTTAAGGGTCAGACCCTGTTAGGATTCTATCACAAATAACCCTATTAGGGGTGGTGGACTCACTGTCCAAAAGCTCACTGCTTGATGGTGAAGGCTACAACCTTCTGTATAACATATATGCACTATATCTGATGATGAACTGTAGAGTAGACCTATTGTCTTGATCAGTTCCAGTGTATTACAATCTTTCACTTCTTCTTCACATAGACTCTTGATGAATGAACCACATCTGATATTCTTCTCTATACATCTTCTATCTCTTTTCGTATCATTCACACTTAGCGTATCACAATTGACTTTCTATAAGTATCTATCTCAAAGTATGAGATCATGGGACCTATAAGAAAACTCTTCATAACATCCTTGTCAGCTCTACTAAGCACGCAAGCATAATTACAACTGCGCAAGTCTAAACTGAATAGACGCGATGCTTCACTAAGTAGGCCTCCCCAAATTAACTCTAAATTTGTAATCTTCTTGAAACACGTTTGGCACCTTTAGATGAATATCATAAACTCATAACTAAACATGAATATACACACACATATCCTAAAGATAGGCGCAACTCAAGAAACATGTTATATACGTTGGCCCTAAACAGTTACACTTCCAGAACTGTAACTGCCAATAACAGAATTACATAACTTTACTGGAACATCATATCTGGGTCTGCGTGTAAGAACATAACATAATAAACATGTCAAAAACATGTATCTATTCCCCCAAGTTTTCATATCATCATTCTGATAAGTACATACAAAATTACTACTGTGTATTATATGTTGTCATCAATGACAAACATACAATCAATCAATTGCTCATAATCAAATCTCCAACAAGAAGGTATTGTAAAGAGAATATTTGTTATCAGCATTAGAGTGCATAATGAAGGATCAGTTCTTGAGATATTCTAACTAGTGTATTAGGTGAAATATCTTAATAGAGTGGTTCTAATAGACCTTTCTAAATCTCTTAGCCAAGTGCTTACTTTTTTGTAAGTTTAAATCCTTTTACAAGGTAGATTGTAATGATCTATAGCTGTTAACCAGGTAGATTACATATTGTGATCAAACTTTGTAGCCCTAATAGGCACACTTTGCTATTGCAGTAGTGAAGATTTTTGTGGGTGTCATCCCCACCCCAGTTTTACCTTATTGGGTTTCTGGGTTACCAAAATTCTATGTCTTGAGTTATTTATTTACTGTCATGGATGCTACTAGTTGATAGATCAATTTCATTTATGCATGGTTGTGGATTAGTTTTGTTTTAAAGGATTAAAATTTTAAGATCTGATTCACCCCCCTCTCAGTATCTTGCTTTCCCATATTGTATTTCTAACAAAAGGTTCATGTTGGTCAGCACAAACAATACAAATAAGCCTGTTAGTGAACAAGAACACTGAAAGCCAAGCCACTCGATGAGAGGCACTACCGATAATAACAGCACAAAGTGGAACACCATCAATCAGAGAACCACCGAGCATAGTCACCAAGTTTATCGGTGAAGCAACACATCTTCCAAATGAGAACTAACACCAAATGACCAAGAAAGTCAGGTCTCCTATCTAGATTTCTATCAAAAGCCAAAAACAAACTCTAACATGTTTTTGGTGATATATTATTTCAAAATACCCAAGGATGCTCATGCATCACACATCTTAGGTGTGAAAAATATGTTCTCAACAACTCAACAAACATCTTTTGGGATTCAACACAGATCAGAAATTGGTTCTTTATATACATGTCCACTGAGTCCTCAACCGATACACTCTTTCCTCAGTTCTTGTTATGCTTCCTTTTACCAATAGTACTCTAAGATTTGCTTGTAGATCTTTGAACACTAATGTTTGCACTAACCCTTGCAGTCAACTCAGATGTCCTTTCAATGCTCAAGTTCTTCATTCCTTTATTTTCATCCTTCAAAGGAGTCAAAGTAAATTTCTGTCCACCTTTCAGAATGGTAATGAAATTTATTTTATAGTCATGAATAGCCTCTCTAGCATACTGCCAAGGTCTTCCAAATAAAACATGAGAAGAAGTCATATTGACAATGTCACGTAATATTTCATCCCTATAAGGACCAATGTGAAAAATTACCCTGCATTATTCTTTAACCTCTACTACATGATCTTCATGTAACCAACTAATCCTATAAGGAAAAGAATGTCTCAACCTTTTGAAGCTAAGATTCTGAACCATTTCCTCAGAAACCAAGTTATGAGTACTTCCTCCATCAATAATCACCTTACAACATTTACCACCATACTTATACAGAGTCATGAATAAATTTTTCCTTTGACAAGGATCAACTTGCTTCTTGGTCAACAATGTTCTTCTAATCATAAGATTCTCACCATCCTCAGGTTGAGCCATGTTCTCAAAAATAACAGGATCCTTATGAGCCACAAGAATATATTTACATTGAACAAATCTATGTCTATGTTGTCCACAATTAAAACAAGTGCCTCTAAGTTTAGTTCTACCTATTCCTTTTCTTGGTTCAACAGGTTGAAGTTCATCCTCAACTATTGGTTTATCCTTTACCGACTGCTTTTGCTTCTCTTTCCCTCAGGAGTTACCATGATGTCTTCTCTTCATCTTATCTTCCGACTTCAGGGTATACTTGTAAGCATCATCATCTGAGCCAATCTTCAACATACCAATCTCATCCTTGATATTGAATCTCAGGCCATTAATATACTTAGCCACTTTTTCTTTAGAAAGTTCTTATGTCCAGACCGAATAGTCAACTTCTAGATATCCTCGGTATAGTCTTCCACAGTCATCTCCTTCTTTTTTAGGTTTTGTAACTTCTTAAGAAACTCAGGTTCATAGTCAGTAGGAATGAACTTAGCCTTCAGTTTTGCCACCATCAACCTGCACCAATTGATCTTCACCTCACCTTCTTTTTCTCTATCTCTTTGCAATTCTTTCCACAATAAAGAAGCATGTCCCTTCAACTTAGTCTCTGCTAACCTCACTTTAATAAAATATCCAATGTCTTCCAGCCCAAATTAATCTGCTAACTCACTGATCCAATCAATCAGATCCTCGGGTCTCAATGTACCTAAGAAATTGGGAACCTCCATTCGGTAACTTACATTCAACTGAGCACTAGATCTCTACAACCGATCAGTTCTATCTTCACCAGATCTCTCCATCTGATCGGGTCTGTCATCTCCACTAGATCCAGCAGCCTCAAAGTCTTCAGCAACTTTTTCATAACCATCATCTGTTGTAGGACCATTTTGTAATCCAGCAACTACATTTCTGATACCTTCCATGACTTCATTCTTTAATTCAGTCATTTCATTATGAATCTCATCTCATAGCTCCTCTTTCATTTGATCAACCATCCTAGGGTTTAGTCTTCTAGAAGGCATCCTCAAAACCTTAAGTGCAACTACCTCTGATCAATGATCTATTCACCAGTGAGATACCAAGAACCAAAACCCTTTGCAATAAATCGTAAGTGACCACCTTGTGACCACCTTTGAATTATCTGCAAGTCAGACTGTGACCTTATACCTTGCACAAATAATCTAATAGGTCTCACAAGTTCAGGAACATGGATCTGCACACAGATCTCAAAAGGAAACGCAACCTTCACCCAAACAAATCAACTTTTCTCTGATACCACCTAAGGCAGTCAAGGATAGAGGATCCAAGAATGCACAGTCCAACCTAGCATCCAAACAACAACCATGAAGGAAAAAACAACACAACAAGATATAACAACTTATATCAACTTATATTATATTCAGAAACTAGTCACAAGCAACATGTCAATCTGTAAGACCTTCTCAGTTACGATTAATTATATTAGAAAATACAACATACCTCTCAGGAGCAACTCCTCCCAAACTAGCCCAGATTTGTGACACACAAAAACCCAGTAGGAACACCAAGACAGATCTAAAATTGGTCTCGCAAGCCACCATGCAATCTATTGGTTTCCTATGGCAACACATAGCTACCAGCTTCTTGTGGCTACCTCCTCCTCCCTCTCCTACTCTACCTATACCTCCTTTTAAAAAACATAGCCACAAGTCAACTTTACAATAAAACATTTCAATTAAACAACAGTCGGCTTCAAGAACACAACACCCAATGTTTTATCCATTAGTTGGCTTGCAAGAGTCATTAAATTGACCTAGGAGAAAGAACCAAACCAGACATAGGTCCTTACACCTCCAACGGTCGATCCAAACCATGAGGAACGTGACCCAAATTAAATGCACATGTCGGCCAACCCAAACACTCCAAATAACCCTGTTGGTGAAAAAAAAAAACATCGAAAGACAAGCCACTCGGTGAGAGGCACCACCGAGCATAACACCACTGAGTAGTACACCACCGAGCATAACACCATCGATTAGAGAACTACCGAGCCCAGTCACCGAGTTCGTCAGTGAAACAACACATCTTCGAATTGAGAAATACCACCAAATGACTAAGAAAGGCATGTCTCCAACCGAGCTTGCTACCGAAAGCCAAAGCCAAACTCTAGCATAGTTTTGGTGATGTAGGATTGCCAACTAACCAAGGATGCTCCTGCATTAATAACTCTAACTTTCCTTTAGCTGATTATGCGAGGCATTAAATCTTTCCTCCTTTACCATTAAAGGTAATTAATAGGATCAAATGCTTGGTGTTTTTCGATTGTACCTCTTAGATGACCATTCAATAAAATTTCAAGCTCTCCAAGACAGACTGACATCTATTTCACACATTAAAGAACAATATCTTGATGTTATGCTTCATAAGTTGAGTTTATAAAGGCCCCTCTTTTGATTGTAGAATTATAATATTTATTTGAGGAATTACAATATTAGTCTTGTAAAAGATTCTTACCTCATCTCTTGAAAAGTTAAACAAGTTGAAGTCTCAATTATTTTTTCCAAACATGTATCTACTAGCTTTAACAGATTTGACATTTTAAATTGCCAACACTTGTTCATTTGTCGTTTCTTACTTTTTATACTTTTAGACAAAACACTTTTACTTGTGTTTCTTATTGTTTAATACTATGAAAATGAAGAGGTGGTGCATGATTCTCCCATGAACATATCCTGTAAATAAATTAAATCACACCACTTCTTTGTTCAATTTGAATACATAAAATGCCAAAGAAATTCAATTATATTATATGATGCGAGGCAGTTTAATGCGGCTAAGCTGAGACGGCTTGACACTTCCCATCTTTCAGGAATGTGGATTCGAAAACTGTTTGTTCAGTAGATAGGTGCCATGAAAGTCTCCCTACTCGTGCAGCACGTGGACTACTAGAAGGTGCCATAGAAGTCTCTCTTCTTTTGGCTAGGAAGGGTAGATAAAAGCAGAGCTCATCGTTACCCACAACCGTACATCTGATAACTGTTTCAAGAAGTACATTGATTTTGAATCTCAAACAATCATATTAATTTCTTTCAAAAAGAGCTCGGAGTCATGTGGAACGAAATTTCCGTCAAAAAGAGCCCTTTTCATCTGACTGAAGTCATGGAAAGCTGGCCACCCTGAATCGAAATAAATACTTGATATAATTAGTTGGCCGACGTCTGTCTTATTTTGCAGAGAAGGAACAGAGAGGTAAGATTGCGGCTACAATTGACAGGGGTAGGTCAGTCAGACTGGATTCTCTTAAATGATGTTTGATAGTGAAAGTACACTGACTATTTCCAAATTTGGACAAATCCCATTTATTAAAAAAATTAAAAGAGGGATTCAACAGAAATTTATATATATGCTGTACAACCAAGATAACCTAATAAGAGATTACAGTTTTTGGTGGGAAAGGAAATGATCCTAAATTGAGTGTTTAAGTGAAGCCCTTATCAACTCTACTTTGTTTTCTTCTTTAGGAAAGAGCCCAAATCATCATGAGGAGTATTGGTGATGACCATTCTGCTGCGAGACAGAAGAAAGGGCAATGGACACCCGAAGAGGATCTTTTGTTGATGAAATATATAGAAACCCACGGTGAAGGAAAGTGGAGAACATTACCCCAGAAAGCAGGTTTGAAAGATTTTCTTAGTCTATTGTAATGGGTACTTCTGTTGGTATTTTTTTCCTTACCTTTTCTGTTTATGTTTGTGAATTCGCTCCGCTCTTGTCAGGACTGCAACGTTGTGGAAAAGGCTGCAGATTGAGGTGGAAGAACTACCTGCGACCCAACGTGAAAAGAGGGAATATTTCTTTAGAGGAAGAAGACCTCATCATCCGATTACACAAGCTCCTTGGCAATCGGTAAATACATATTACAAAAAGTTTTTCTTATAATTGTCACTGTTGTTGAGGGATTCATTGTGTGTAATTTTTATACCAAGTTCAGTTCACATTTCATTATTTATTATTTTATTTTTTTGAGTTTTATAACATCGTGATGATGTGATGATGGATTAAGTGGAATATCTCACACAAATAAAAGTGAAAATAGTAAGAACAGACTTACAGATTGTAGAAATCTAATAACTATTTATTTATTGCACAAGCTCCTTGACAATTGATAAACATAGATTAATCTGTCTTTTCTGATGTTATAATATCTTACACAATCGAATTCAGAAATAACGACAACAATATCTTACACAATCAAATTAAAAAATAACGACAACAGCTTCTTAAATTGTAAAAATCAGAAGATTAATTTGATTTTACATTTATAAATAAAGCTCTTTGTGTTATATTTGCAGATGGTCTCTGATAGCAGGAAGAGTGCCCGGCAGGACAGATAATGAAATAAAGAACTACTGGAAATCTCGTTTGAGCAAGAAACTCCATTGCAATGTCATCCTTGAGACTCCCAGCCATAAGAAGGTGTCGTCTTACGACAAAGATCTCATAGACAGTCAACGGCAAGGAGATCAACTGGAGAGCAACCATTTTGATTTTAGCCACATGGCAGACAGTCAAATCGATCCATTAAGTCATATGGCTTGTGCATTTCAGTGGCCTCCTCATTATACTTCAGTAGAAGAAAGCAGCACAAGATTATCTCAATTTTTATCTGGCATCCATGATCTGGGCCTCTCTACAGAAGCTTGGCTGCAACAGCCGCTGCCATCATCAGACCATTTTTATGAGAGAAATAGGCACGTGTTCCACTCAATCGTGGCCATGCAGCCAATGTACTGTTCATCTTCATCACTGTGTACTGATGGTTATGATGAAATATTGGATCACAGTGATTTGGGTAGTGATCATCATGATGGTTATGATGAGATATGTGATCCCAATGGTATGGGATGTACAGAGATGCAAGACACTCCTCAGTTAGCCTCGGAATATGAGCTCTTGTGTACTCTTTTTGAAGAATCTATTACCACTGACTTTGGTGAGTTTGGTGGGGATGTTCAAAGCGTGAATTCCATATTAGGCTGGGACAATATTGATGACAATTTGAATGCAGTTGAAGAAAATATGTGCCATGATCTGCATATTCTTTAAGTAATGCAACTTCTTATCTCTCGTTGCGAGCTTTCAGAGCAGTGCACAAATGGATTTTATTTTGAGGACAAAGCTGATGTGTTTCCTCAAGTAACAGAAATGAATCCTACGATCTCTTTAATGGCATGTACTGCAAATTTTTAACGAACTTTTAGTATGTTTAACATAAGGGTTGAAAGATTGCAATGCTTTGGTTTTTGTGGGTGAAAAACTTGAAGTAGATGTCAAATAGGTTTCTTTCCTGCAAATTTTGTTAAATTCATGTTTTTGGGGAGCATTTATTCCCTATAATCTTATCAAAGCAAATAAGCTAAAATGATAAAATTTGGAGATTTTGAAAGAATAAAATCAGATAAATTTAAATGATATTTGAGATCTATGAGGGGTATCTAAAGTGTTTTAATAAAGTTAATTCATATTTTATTTCAACATGTCATGAAAGAAAATGGGATAGTTTGATTATTTTATTTGCAACATAATTTTTTATTAGGATGGTAATATGAAGAATGTTGTATAATAAAATTAAAATAGAATCAATGATAAAATTGAAAATATCTAGAATTTAAAAAAAGAGTTGTACATAATTACAATTGTTATTTTATCTAAAGGTATTATTCTATTAAGATAAATGTGATTCTTTTTTGATCAAAATTTAATGTCCAATATTTATAATGCATATTTTTTTATGATATCAAAACTACATAAAAAGATGATGGTGCCAGGGAGCATTATGGAGATTTTAATAAAATTTGAAGTTAAGAACTTTCATGTACCTTAGTCAACTTATAACCTTAATAGTAAACACGACATTGAACCTAACTTTGTATAACGATGCTCATGTAGAACGTAATTGTAGAAGTAATGGCATATGAGCATCATCATATGAGTGAAGTATTGTCATATGAACATTGACATATGAGTGAAGTAATGTAAAATGAAAATGTAAAATCATAGGGTATATATTCCTTCATTCTACATTTTGGCCTACTTTGGCTAGTATACAATATTAAGTGTGCATAAATGTCCATGTAAAAATAAAAATAAATAGAAAAAAAAATCTTTTTGTAATGAATTTAAATGATATATATTTCCTAGATCAATATATATTTTTTTCATTAAAGAAAACTTGTGTTAATCGAAGACTCAGGGAGAGTTAATTGGCCGAGAGATGTGCGGCAAGGGGAGTGGAGGAGAAGGTTTGAATTTTTGGGTTTGTGGGTGCTTCAGAGGAGCAACGTGGGAGACTCCTGCTGATGCAGAGTGTGATGAGGAAGACGATGATTGTGATGGGGAGCTTTCAAGTGCCTCGGTAGTTTATCTTTTTCCAGATGGGGGCTCTGCATGTTCATGTCTGGTTGTGGGTTTCATCCTTTTTGTAGTTGCGGTTGAATGCTTTGGGCGTGAGTTTTTGGTGGAGGTTGTTTTTGTTTGGCTTTTTTGGTGGTTTCAGAGGTTGTCGTGTGGGTTGCTCCTCGAGGTAGAGTATGCGTTTCCTTTTTCGTGTTGGGTAGGGATGCCCTTTGTAGTGTTTGGGGGCACGTTCTGGGGTTGCTTGTAGTTCTCTATGGCAACCTTCTGGTTCCCGTGGGAGCCGGTTTTGTTGCACTTGTTATTCGGCTTCCTTTGGTTCCTCTCTCCGCTGGCCCTGGTCTTCCTTGACGAATTTATCTATGGGGGAGTTATTTAGGTGGGTTTGTCCTACCTCGGTGTCTCCTTCTAGGGTTTTGGTTCTTCCGGGTCGAGCTTGTGTTGCAGAACCCTATTGGGGGTTTTTATTTGATATGCTTTGTGGTGCTTATGGTTTATTTTTTGAGAGTTGTTTTTCTTCCCTTGGGTCTTTTGGACCTCCTTTGTAGCTGGTGCTCCTATGGTATTTTTTTATGGCTTTTGTCTGCTGTCCCTCTTTCATCCTTATGACTCCTATAGAGCGGGATCCCATTCCTATAGAGGTGGGGAGGTCTCTTATGACTGTGAGATGGGGTTGGTTCTCTAGTCTCCATTTAACTTCTACTACACTTCCTATTAAGGTAGGGACTTCTTCTTTTGAGGTGGAGAGCTTCTATGTATGAGAGGTGGGAAGGTGTTCCTTGAGGGAGTTTCTCTTCCCTAGTTGTCTTATCTGGAGGATGATTAGAAGTTTTATTTTCTTTCTATATGTTCATGTCTCTTTGGTCCCTCTTGAGGTGGGTACCTCTCCTATAGAGGTGGAGAGGATTTCTGTTAGAGTTCTTGGGTTGTGCAGGTGGGGAGCCATTATTGACAACATTGGCCTAGTTTTGGATGCCACAACCTAAAGGCTAAGAGAGCCTTCCAAAACCCCTAGTTTATCCTCTTGGCTCGTGATTCTAGCAAGTGTTTTTATTTCTATATGAAGGCAGGTGAAAGTTTAGGTAATGGGAGCCTAGTCAAATCCCATATGGTGGTTTGGGGAACCTATAAAAAACCCAAGAGTTTTATGACGATCAATCTCTTGAGATGAAGCTAAGTCAAAACCTGTGTTGCAAGTTTGGAGAGCCATTCGAAACCCCATTTTGGTTTTGAGTTCCATGCTAAAACCCGTTGTTATCCCATGTGGATGTTCATTGAGAAAATTCCTGAGGCTTCTTGTAATATGTTGGGGAGCCTTCCAAAACCCCATAATGGTTTTGGGTTCCATGTTAAAACACATATTTTTTTTAGCTGGCTCTCTTATGTACAACTTTATTAGGTTGATTGAAAAGGTTGGGGGATCCTATCAAAACCACATGATAGGTTATGGGTGCCTAGTAAAACCCATGGTTTGTTTCCATATTAAGGTTTAGGGTGCCTTGCGAACCCCTTGAGTTGTAAGGCTTCGTCTAGTGGGTGTTGTAGCATGTGCTTTGTATGTCTTCTCTATTTGATTTTTGTTTCAAGTTGTTGGTTGTTGGCTGCTAGTATGTAATTTTTGACAATTTTGTAGTAGGGATTACAGATCCCCCTCAAAATCCTCTTATATGGGGTATCTGGTCCCTTCAAAACCCTTTTTCCCCTAATCAAAAACTTGTGTTAAGCAAAGACTACCTTAAATTTGAAAATAAGATCACTAAATAATAGACCCCTTCGAGATTTGTGTTCTACAAAGAAATGCACATAAATTATTAATAAAGAAAACTATGACTAAGAATATGGTGTAATCATATAAATTTTACTATTGTAAATTTGAATGATGTTGTATAAAAATACATATGATGTGTAGGATTAACTAATATGATACAAATCTAAATTATCATATTTATGTGTTGGATAGTATAGCGAAAATATGATCCACCATTTTCTTGCCAATATGCAAGCATGTGGACATTAAAGTCACTAAAAACTATACCTTGTCTATGAGGTTAAGAGACTAAGTGAAAAGCCTTAAAAAGAACATAAACATAGCCTAAAACATAATATGTAATATGTATGAAGAAAAATAAATTCAAGAGAATAACTACTAAGTTCATCATTAGAAGGTGGGTATGGGTCTATTATAATGTGATCAATAACTTATCCTATAAATTGGTGACACATGCGATTATCATTAGAGTTTTTTCATCATGACAAGGATGATTTGTGATAATAAATTATGTATTTATGCATTAAAGTGTTATACAGTTATGAGAAGTATGTTGTTAACTTTCAAATAGTTAACTGAGATGTTGTAACTTGATTTATTTTCTCATGTATATTTTTTTCATGTTTTTCATATGTGATAGTGTCAGTTGTAACAATAATGTGTATTCTGTTAATTTAATCTTACTTCATTTTTTTATATTTATTCTTATATTGTTGTTCTACTACCCTTTATTCTACGTTTTGCATGTTTTTATGAATTAATTGCTATGTTGATTTGTAAAAGTGTACACATGTTGGCTTATGTGTTATTCAATTACCTCTTTGCTCAATATTTTGATCTAAATGAATTAGTGAATGATAAACCAAAGAGTCCCTAAAAATAAAATTAAAATTTGCATAATATTTTTGGGACATATGATGTTTTAAATATACTTTACTTCATTGTATAGATTGAGTGATAAACTATTTTGTGATAATTGTTCATGAAAACTTTATACATTATTATGACTTCGAATATTTCTATAGTGGCCATTTCGTATTCTTTGTGACTATTTTACTATGAATTTGAGATTCTTGATTTTTTTCTTATTAATATTTTGTCAATCTAATATGTGTTGCTGAATTATTTTGAGGTGAAAAGTCTTACATCTTTTATTTTGTATTATTAAGCATAATCATTATGATGGTGGCACAATTTTATAATTGATACATATATTTTTTAATAATATTGAAGCTCTAGAATTTAATCATGTGATATTTTTTTAATACTAATTATTTCTATTAGAGTAAAGGATGTAGAAAATCCATAATAAATTAATAGATGATTTCCAATCATTATTCTCTAGATAAAAAACTGAGTTTAAAGGCAAAAGGCTAGAAAAAATAATGAGCCAAGGAAAGAGAGATATAATGTGTTGGCTAAGGAAGTAAAATATTAGAAAAATATATTGTTCAAAATGTAAAAATAATTGCTATTATGGACACTATTAGCTTGGAAAGATGGGAGGCCTGGAGAAACAACAATAAGAGGGCCATTGATATGGGCGCAATCCACAGTGGGAGTGAAGTCATTAAACTTGATGCGCACAATAGCGACATCGTTACTCTAGAAATAACATTATTATGAATATTTTGTTGAATATTTCTCCTTTTGTGGGAAAAACTATAGGAAATTATTGGTGGTGCATCAAAATATGCTAGTGGAATCCAAAGAGAAAAACTACCAGAGGCAATAAAACTGTAAATGTATTAATCATTAGGGTTTAGAATTAGTTAGTTTATATATTTCAGTTCTGGTAGTTCTTTTTCTAGAGCAGTTGAACCAACTGCTATATGGCTTCTTTATTTATGAACTGCTATATGGCTGCCTTATTTATGTAATCAATCTTTATGAGTAAAGTAGAATAATGTTTGGATTGTCTTTTATGCTATTGCATTCCTAGGTCTAACAATGGTATCAGAGAAGTTGTAGAGAAAGATAACGAGAGAGAGAGAGAGTTGTAGACAGTTACACATGTAGCCTTCTCTTTCAATTATAATATTTTTTGTAGTAGTTTTCAATAGAATCTGCATTGGTATAAGGAGAACAAGAAGACAAATTCACTACTACATAGAGGGAGGGTTAAAGACAATTTTTGAGACAATTTTTTAATAAATTGTCTTACTTTGAGACAAAAAAGAAAGTTGTGTATTTTCTCAAATATGTTTTTAACTGAGGATCTTAATATATTGCCTTAAAAAATTGTCTTATAAAGACAATATGGAAAAAAAGTATTTTTGTCTTTATAGAGACAATCTTTTAAGATAATATATTAAGACACTTGGTTAAAGACACATTTTAAACAATACACAACTTGCAATTTTGTCTCAAAATAAAACAAATTATTAAAAAATTGTCTTAAGTAGTAGTGAGTATCACTTTTGTTTCTAATGATACAAAAAAATAAATTTTTAAAAATAGCTCAAAAAATTAATATTGCTAAATATAAACTACAATATTACTGATTGTTTTATATACGACACAATGGAATCGAACCACTATCCTCCTACTTGTAAAGCAAGTGCTCTGAACCATTGAGCTAGCACCCTTTAAAAGAAATAGTTATACTCAATAAGGGTTGAGAACATAGAGGTGAAGGTACTGATCTCAATAGCCAAATATGCAAAATGCCACATGGAACTGAAATTGACATCTTTCTTATGATGGGAAATAAGAACACACAATTACCCATTAATAGTGACTAAAGGAGGTTTGTAAGCCTTTGTCCATTGACCCCTGGAAAAGTAATATGTTGATATTTTGGCGACTGATCATGTAGTAGATGTTGATATTGTGGCCCCACGTCTGGTAGCTTTTTCGGAAAAGAGATTTGCTTTTTTGGGAAAAAGAAGACTGACATTGTAAAACCCTAAAATGGTCAATTTTAGAGGTTGCCCTAAAATGCATGTTATAAGCGTTTGAGATGTATAATGCATTGCATTGTGGTGTATGTTTTTGCTGGATAATAAGAAAGGTTGGACGGCTATGTAGGTGGACGTAGCCCAGGTTTTGGGTGAACCACGTTAAATCTGTGTGTTATCTGCGTTTAGTTTCTTTCTTCTATTGTTTATGCGTATAAATTTTTATTCTTATATTGTTCTGGTTCTGTCAAACCCTAACAATTGGTATCAGAGCGAGGTTTGTTTCTGTAGATTGACAGGACTTTTAGATTTGAGTGGGAGCAATGGAGGATTCAAAATTCAAGATTGAAAAATTCAATGGCCAGAATTTTCAGTTGTGGAAAATGCAAATGGAAGATTATTTGTATCAAAAGGACCTGTGGAAGCCATTAGA
>MU217219.1:46386-75433 GCA_018584345.1 Thuja plicata | reverse complement strand
GATGTATAATGCATTGTATTGTGGTGTATGTTTTTGCTGGATAATAAGAAAGGTTGGACGGCTGTGTAGGTGGACGTAGCCCAGGTTTTGGGTGAACCACGTTAAATCTGTGTGTTATCTGCATTTAGTTACTTTCTTCTATTGTTTTTGCGTATAACTTTTTATTCTTATATTGTTCCGGTTCTGTCAAACCCTAACATAATAGATCAATATGGTTTTTGGGGTTGGAGATTTATCCATCTATATCCAAGACGGTTTCAACATTATTGTAATTCACATCAGGCCTAAGAAGATCTCTGAATTCATTGAGATTCATTAGCTCTCTAATATCCTTCAATGCCTACATGAGCAAGTGACCACATTATTAGAAAGGTAGAATGTTATGTTCTTGAAAACTGAAGCTCTTAGTTTTAGAGTGGATTCTTACAGTGTTGGATCTCCAGGTGGTGTTTGGTGAGACAAGATTATCTATGTTATTGAAACTTCTTGCATCTTATCGTCTATCTCCTTCACTATGTTATTCCTTGGAATGCTTGTGGTCTCACTTTTCAACATTTTTCCACAGTATCTGCTCAGCAAAGAGGGAAATTAGTCAACAATTACAAGCATGAGACTTTTTCAAACCTAGCAAAGAAATGAGATATAATTATATACCGAGTGCTTTAGAGTTGCAAGACTTCTAGTGTGCATGGAAGACTGTGGAAGCACTGCGTATGATAGAGGCAGTCCAAGAAGTCCACACATAAGAACCTAACATTGAAAACAATCATTACCCTAAACACTATTTTCAATAAAAAATAGTTAACAAAGAGTTATATATTGTTTTATTCAAATAGACACAAGAAGTCATGGTTTCTTAAATATTATTCCAACATACCATGAATCCTAGAAGCAAAAAATTGTAATGATAAGAAGATGGATTCTTCAAATTGTACTCTTTGTTGGGCCATCTTTGCAGCAACATTGTCCTCAAAGAACAGTAAGCATACAAACATAACAACTAGTATAATTGCACTAAGAACATTGTTAAACATATCAACTTGAAGAATTTTAGTTTTGAATAGTAGAATAAGAATATAGTTATTGAGGTGGTGCACAAGAAAAACTATATATTTACCCTTAGTACAGTCCACTTTTGAGTTACAGTGTCATGCCAGATGACTGGTTTGAAGAGGCACCTAGGAACATCCTCAAGATATTCACCTATTGGTATGTATGAAATTCCAGTCTAGAAAAGCAGCATAGCATGGACTCCATAATCTATAACTATTCCTCACACTCATTCTATAGCACATACATGTCCACTTTTATGATTATCACATAACATAATGAGTGCTATGTGTTTTCATATGAGAGATCAGTTCTTGTGAATTTCTACACACGAAACATGAGTCAATGAATTTGACTTGAAAACTATACAATTGAATCTTGATAGAAATATCATAATTTGACTTACTGTAAAAAAACATATCCTACTTATCAAAAAAAAATTTACTAGTGATTATTAGCCAATCAATAAACATAGCTCATTTTGATTCAAGATATATGTAATAAACCTACTCCATAGGTCCAAGACATAGCTTTTTTGGTTTTTAGAGCTATGAAGAACAGAGTTGTTGCCAATATCAATCCAAACATTCCATTTGTTGATCTCCATGAAAATGGGAGCTCTCTATTCTCAATATACAATCTCTTTGGGGTGTAAAATTCTTCTACCACTCCCTGTGTCAAGCCTCAAGTTAGAAACATGAACACTTGTGATATTGCTATCAGGATTCAAGTGTAAAATTTTTGAGACAAACTCATCGACTCATGTTTCATAATACTGATTCACAAGAACCCACCTCTCATGATAATGAATGGAACACTTGGCACTCATTGCATCTAAGTGATGCTCATAGGGGTGAAGCATCAGGCCTTATTGAGAGGTCCTTAGTAAAATTTTTGTGTACTTCAACCTCTTAAATTTAAAAATAACCTAGAAATGAATAGGTCTATATTAAAAAAAAAAAAAAAAGATTTTTTTTTGGAAACATTACATCAAATGGGCCAATTGCAACTGCTTATAAATTGTCTCACCTAAAATTATTACTTTAAATTTTATTTCCAATCATTTTCTCACCCAACTGCTAAATTTTTTCTACAGTAGCGGTTCTTTAATTTTAAAATAGTAATTGGACCATTAAGCCACAGAGCTCCAAAATTACATCAGCAGAATGTTCTAATGAAGTTCAGGGATATCGTCTTCATGGAAACCATATGTAACATATTAGATTTATAGCTGGGCTAACTTTGTATGTCTTGAAAAACAATATCCTTATTAACATTAAAAAGTGTAATCTTAAAATAGTATATCTATGTGCATGGTGACCCAATAAACAAGGCTAAGTGCATGTCAAGGGTTCATTTCAAAGAAGATGTTAAAACTAGCTAATATAGCGCATTTGGGACATAGTCTGGCAGAAAATATAGTAATCAATTATGAAAGCTAAGCCAATGGTTTGGAAAAGATCTAAATTTATTTCTGGAAAAAAATGGCAACTAGGATACACATTAAAAAATCTACACATGTTTGGCTAGACTCTGTTCTAGAAGCTGTTGGGGAGGCCATTGGGGATTTTTAGATGCTTGACTCAGGATCTTCTGACATTCTTCATCCAACATATGCTTGTATCCTTGTGGAAGCTGATGCTTCAAAGGGTCTTCCTGAGAAGATAACTCTGGTTACTCCCTTCGGTCTCTGGACCCAGACTCTAGATTATGAGGGAATTTCATTTAGATGCAGGATATGCCACAAGACTGGCCATGTTGCTGCTCGGTGTCTATCTGAAAAGGTTATAACGAAGAAATCTCCTTCGTGGTGGAAGGGGGTTTCTGATCACCATTATACGGTTCATAAAGTGTCTAAAGATGATTTTGTTCCCAATGCTACCTTGGTAAAAGAGGGTGATGCTGCCCTTCCGAGGGATGCTGGTGTTGTTTCAAATACGATTTTTGTTGCTGCTTCTGGCTCTATTGTTGGGGATTCTGCTTCCCCTGTTCCTCCATGTGGGGACAAGGGGAGAGGTGGGGATAGTGTCCCTATGCTTGATGGTCTGGACAGCCTTGCTTCTCAGATTCCTGGTGAGAAGTTGGGGGATGGAAGGACAATAGTAAAAGGAAAAAAATCAAAGCCGTCCATGCCCTCTTTAGACATGCACTTACGATCACTTAAGGGTGGGCCTAAATGTAAATCTTGATTGCCCTTTGTTTGTGGTCTGTTGGCTTTTTTGTGGGAACTTTTTGTTTGTTCCCTTGGGACTGGGAGGGTTGTTCTCTTTTTCCCTCACTATTTAGGGTTCTGGGTCCCTTCGAAACTAGTGTCCGCAGCCCTGTGGTGGCCTGTTCTATTTGTTGGTTCTATCTTTCTTGGCTGGGCTTTATTTGCAATCTTTCGCTCTGTTTCGGGTTTCAGGCACCCTGTAAAACCTGTTTTCCTTAATCAAAAAAAAAATCTACACATGTTTTACTTTATTTGTTTTGTTGGAAGAGAAGCAATAACCTTGGATCACGTTAACTAAGCTGAACATTAAGAAAAATTTGTGTGTTTTCTAGAAGATATGTCATGTAGTAACTAAAATGAATATAAACAAAGCTCGACACGTATGTTAAATTTTTGTAGCGACAAAGCCAATGGCTAAAAAATCTCCATATTGATTTTACAAGAAGAGATACTCTTTGATCATACCAATTAAGTGGAACATTAACACACCCCACATTTTTCCGGAAGATATAGCCTCCAGTTGTGGTAACTAAGCTAAAACTTCTACTCTTTTTTTTCTGCTGGAAGAGATATCCTCAGTTGTGCCAACTAGGCCCACAATACTCAGAAATTGTTTTTTTAATTACAAGATTAATTATATAATCCTACCTCTTAAATCTAATTATATAAGACATACCTACAGGGGAGACATACCAAGCCACTAATTATATAAGCCTGCCTCTTAAATCTGATATAATTTACCGAGTTCATGATAAATTTCACTGCAAATATAAATTTTTGTTTGACAACGACATTTAAGTTAAAACAATCATGATAAAGACTTGTGTTATCTATTTTGTTTATTAGGCATAAGTTGAAACAATCCATTCACCTTGATTGCTTCTTTCATAAACATCACTCCTAACAGCTCTTCAGCCACTCTTGTCAATTATTTAGTCCTTGAGCACAAACCCAAACACAACCATCATCACTAGAAGAATCAAAGTCCACTTACAGATCCTGTCAATTATTAACATTCATCTTTCTTCATTAACTAAGTTTTGTTTATAATCGTTTCCCTAGTATATCCAGCCTTTAACACCTTCATACTCACCACACTGTCCACCCTTGAAAATGAGATCAGGGATCCAAGTCTTGTCTTCCCTTGATAAAACTGTACAAATAGTAATACATACATACAGTAGGCTCAGCCACTCCTATAATGACGAATGGAATTGGATACATGATGTAGGGTTATGATGGAAAAACTGTGTGACTGTATTTTAAAATCTGGAGATCGAGAAATGATTGTTCAAGCACTGCATTGTCTGGTGCAATAAAATGTATCAAAGATGACACATGATTTGGTGGAACATACGAAGGATAATACTCATTTTTTTAATAGATCTACTTTTTATTTTCATACTGGTGTTCATTACAGCAGAACTGTTGCTTACGGTCTGATCAAAGGAGGCAATTCGTGTGATATTCTAAATACAACTCCGTTGAAGAACTGAGGAGGAAACATCATACAAAGAAAATGTTAAAAATCCGTGGAAACGTGTGAAGGAAAAGTTTTGTTAAACGAGTAAATCCAAATGTGTGCATTTATCTTGTAAAAATCTGTGAAGAGTTGATACTGAAAGCGCTTCAGCAAAGGCGTCTCCTCTTTTGTTTCCTTTGAAGCTCTAAGGAGGAATATAGGGTGGAGTAGTTGAGACCTAGGAATCAAAGAACATTTTGCATCTTGAAATGTGAACGTGTTGGAGAGAAGAATCTACCTACGACGTAACTAGTCTCTTTGTTATGTATAGTAAATCACAGTGTTATATTTTTTTTTGGGAAACATAAGGAGTAATTAATGTTATAAGGTGTGCCAATTTGTTTCTTTCTTTACAATCATGTCTACAATCTATACTGAAAGCATCTTGTCTCTACAAGTTCATGCAAGTACAAAAGATGAGGCGGACTTAATATCTGAATGTTTGAGACAGTATAAACCTCTATTCAGAAAATTCTGTAATCAATACATATTGTTGAGAAAAGAACTTCATAGATTAGAAGATCAACTAGGAATCGTACAACAAAAAGAGGTTAGGCAAGATTTGCTGTCTTCTAGCATTTCTACAAAGAAAGTATGTAAAACCACAAAGTTGAAGATAGGTGTTGAATCACACACGATTTTTTTTGTCTGAACAAAGGCAAAATTTAGTTGAATCAAAATGTGTAACTTCAGCCAAACCAATTGTAAGAGTTTGGGAGTCTCAAAAACCAAACAAAGGAAAATGTAGTTTTGGCTAAAAGGGTTTTGTTGGGTTTTATGTTCCAAAGTATTCAAAACCCATCAAGTTTGTATCTGGAGGACTTATTGATGCATGCCAAGTTGAATCTTCCTCTACTAATGTTCAATTGGCTAAACCAGAATTATGTTCCTATTGTGGTTGTCCTGGCCATACAGTAACTTCCTGTTTAGATTTACATCCATTTTCTTCATCTGGTCAACATACTCATAATTCATTTCATTGTTTTCAGAAGAAAGTGTAAAAACCTATGTTATGTTCTATTGATCCTTTGATTGAACAAGAACCAAGGAGGATGTCAAATACTTCTCTAGATTTTGCAATTATGGTATCTTTAGCGGAAATTCAAACGGAAGCTCCAAATAAGACTACTGTTGATGACAATATTCACGGTGATGAAAATCTTATTGGTGAAAATGATTCAACAAAATTTTAAGCTCTTAGATGACCATTCAATAAAATTTCAAGCTCTACATGATAGAGTCGCATCTATTTCACACATTAAAGAACATTAGCTTGATGTTATGCTTCATAAGTTGAGTTTATAAAGGCCCCTCTTTTGATTGTAGAATTATGATATTTATTTAAGCAATTAAAGTATTAGACTTTAAAAATTCTTACCTTATCTCCTTAAATGTTGAACAAGTTGGAGTCTGAAATGTTTTTCCCAAACATGTATCTACTGGCTTTAACAGATTTGCCATTTTAAATGGTTAACATTTGTTTATTTATTTAATTTAATATTCATTTGTCATTTCTTACTTGTAGACAAAAACGTTTTTTCTTGTGTTTCTTATTATTTAATGTTATTGAAATGAAGAGGCAGTGCATGATTCTCTCATGAACAAATCTTGTAAATAAATTAAATCCCACCACTTCTTTGTTCAATTTGAATAATTTCAATACATAAAATGCCAAAGAAATTAAATTATATTATTTGACGTGAGGCAGTTTAATGTGGCTAAGCTGAGACGGCCCGCTAGTTGAGCGCATTCTAATAGTTGTGATAGTAGTTGTTAATTAAATACCCACACTTGCTTATTTAATATCCAATATTTTTAACAACATTGTACCAATATTTATGACTTTAAAGTTGCTTTTGCTAATGATGACTGCCCATAATTGAATGAAATGTGTCCCTTTTCCTAAAAAGTAACCAATAGTGTGATGCCACATCAGCTGTACAAGTATTGGGGTCCCTAATGCACTACGATTGGTCTCACTTTTTTTTGGGTTGTTTTGGACACATTGACAAAAAACATGTAGATGTGGCATCGTATTTGATGATGTGGCCCTGAAACCTTAGTTATAAGTAGGGGACTTGCCAAGTAAGCTGCTGTCAAAAAATGGGAGTGATTTGAAATTTCCATGTAAGATTTTTAGAACAGCAAAATTAAGGTGCTCAACTATCAGATCCTCTCCCCTAATCTCTCTTCTTTTGGCTTGGAAGGGTAGATAAAAGCAGACCTCTTCGTTAAAAACTCAGCCTCTGAACACAATCGTACATCTGATAACTGTTTCAAGAATTACATTGAATTTGAATCTCAACAATCAAATTAATTTCTTTCCATCCATTGGCTCAGAGTAATGTTGAATGAAATTTTCTGTCAAAAATAGCCATTTTCATCTGACTGAAGTCCTGGAAAGTTGGCCACCCTGAATCGAAATAAATACTTTATATAATTAACTGGCCGACGTCTGTCTTATTTTGCGGAGAAGAAACAGAAAGGTAGGATTGCGGCTACAACTAGCAGGGGTAGGTCAGTCAGACTGGAATCTCTTAACTGATATTTGATAGTGATAGTACACGGTCTAATTCCAAATTGGGACAAATCCCATATATTAAAAAAATTAAAGGAGAGATTCAACTGAATTTTATATATAGGCTGTACAACTAAGATAACCTAATAGTCCTTCACCGTGGGTTTCTATTTATATATATGCATAGAAATTAGAGTCATTCTCGAGTTTTGAACAAATAATATTGATATGGAGGATGCAAAAGGGCTAGAAGAATGTGAAATCAACATGGGAACCCATAAATGCTTAAATGAGAATAAAAATGAGCACCTAACTATTGACAGTGAGCGAGTATCCCTTGCGCGATTGGCGACATGGTTTAACGGCCTCCTGTGGATTCTATAAGTCTAGTGGTTGTATCCGACATTAACAAATTGATCTTTTGGTGCAACGAAAACCTCTACTTGCAACACTAATAAGGGTGCTTACTTTTTAAGATGATAAATTTAGTGCCCACTTTAGCAAAAGTATGAGTACACCTCATGCTCAAGGTAAAGTAGTAGAAAGAGAGAAAGATGAAGATTATGGGAAAACTGCAAGGGGATAAGACATCGCTAAGTTGAAGGATGCAAGCCTCCAAATTAATGATCTTAACTCGTACATCCATACACAAGGATGAAGAAAATAATAACAAATGCCTAGAGCTTACTAAGATTCCAAATCAACTAGTTGAAGAAACCTCGATAGAGAAACTATCTCAACCACTAATAGATCATACTGAGAAAAATATTGCAAGAGCACAAGTGGTCACCTAAAAAGAGGAAGAGAATACATCAAGGATAAGATAAGACTCCAAGATCCAATCAAATAGAAAAGCATGTTATTCTATGGAACCATGGAGGAGATATCAGGACAATCATGGATGACACATGCTAGGCAATTTTTATGTTGCGTTAGGTGATCCATGGGAGAGAAGAGAGAGAAGTGTGACTTCCTCACCCAATAAGATTGTATGTCTTACTATGGATCCCACAAAAGATAGGATTGAATTTTATAGCTGGTTGTATGCCATGCTAGTCAATTCTATCTAAAAACCTATGTACCAAATTTTCCTATGTGTGTACCTCATGAATAAATGCAGATCCACTACATTCATAAAGAATTTTTTATATATATGCACTTCCTGGATGGATATAGATGTATTATATTCATGAGTATATGTATTTATATGTGCACCCTATGGATGGATACAAATCCATTGTATCCATGGGGATTGGTTGTATATCATGTAAAAATGTGCAAGGGAGGTTGTATGTATTCCCCCCTAAATATGGAGAAATAAGTACCATTTTAAATATCTAATGGAAGTGAAGAACAAGGATGAAACAATTTAAACACCAAGACAATATCCACAAGAAACACCCAGTCCAAGCCAAAGAGGTCACAGTTCCTATTAGGCCATGGAAGGGACGAATGCGAAGGGATACCTTGAAAGAAGTGTAAAAGTGATCCTTGTGAAAGATGACACACTATTTAGTGTCCAAGACATAGGATTTATTTACCATGCAAACCCAATAGCCAACAATGAAAAAGGTTATTATCAAGGATACATATCCCTAATGTAAACCAACATTTCTATGTAGGATTGGATGTCACATAGTAGATAAATAATACTTAACCAAGGGAAAAGTGGATCCTTTAAGAAGATGAGAGAGATTGATATAATAACCTTGCCCTTCAAGTGTGAAGACAAGGATAAAGGGGACCTATTATGCTACTTGCAAAGTGTACTAGATATCATGCATGACAATGAACCTCCAAGGAATAGGCTAACAATATTAAATAGTGTGGAGAAACATATTAGGGACTTAGATATTATTTAGAAAAATCAGTATTAGAAAGTAACTCATTGCGAGATGATAGATGACTAATAGATTTATTAATGAGTTGCTTAATTTTGTAATGTAAAGCTTGACATTGATTAGTAGAGTGATCGTGGTATCAGTGATAAATGCAGAAAGGAAGAGTTATAAGATGTTGACTATGCCTCTTT
Organism: Thuja plicata; assembly: GCA_018584345.1. Taxonomy (NCBI): domain Eukaryota; kingdom Viridiplantae; phylum Streptophyta; class Pinopsida; order Cupressales; family Cupressaceae; genus Thuja; species Thuja plicata. Next base: position 66,099 of record MU217219.1, on the reverse strand, counting down.
TTGCATCTAGTTTTGGTAATAATCTTAGCATGAAGAAGTTTAGGCAAAATCATTTATTGATTAAAATCAAATGAAGGAGAAATGTTAGATGATGAAGGAGAGGACATGGATGAAGAAAGAGACTCAAAACCAAATGATTCAATAAGATTCTCACTATTCTCAACACTTTGTTGCACGCATCCTGAATCATGTTTTGAAGTGTTATTCATGATGGTGTTAATAGTTACTATTTGTGGCTGCTTATAAGGATTAGATCCTAGTCCATAAGAATACTCATGCCTTTCATTTCCTAAAGGAAATTGAATTCCTTGTTCATTTTTTCCACAAAACATTCAATTCCCATAGAATCTATGTTTCCCTAATAGATAATAACCAAGACCAAAATAAGAATCCATATCAGAAAGAGTTAATGGAACTTCATTAATAACTATGTCATCACAACCATGATTGATAGTTTCTAGAGATTTGTTAGGAGTGGAAGAAGTGACAAAAAAAATTTCATTAGAAATAGTACTTGTTATAGATTCTTTTTTAGATTTAGATTACATATAGTGAAGGTCTGAAATGTTGTACTCTCCAATATAAGTTGGTGTGAAATCTAAGGATCCCCAATCATCATCCAAAAGGACACTAGTAGAACGAGGATCATTATTATATTTTTTTATCTTTTTTTTCTTCAATAAATACACGGTTAATGCTTGATTTAGTATTCAAACAACTATTTGGTCTATTATCTGCCTCAAGTGTGTACATAAAATTATTGTACATAAACTTTAATTTGTGATGGAGAGTTGAAGGAACAACATGCATAGTATGTAACCAGGTTCTACCCAAAATAACATTATAATTAAGAGGTCCAAGCATCACATGAATAGGATTATGTAGAATAGAAGGACCTACTTTAATAGGTAAAGTGATGATGCCTAATGTTTTCTTAGCACCAATGACAAAGCCACAAATTGGAATGTGACCAGGTTTAATAGTTTTAATATTAGCTTTGATTTCTTTGAGCATGTCCATACTACAAATATTAATTCCAAACCCATTATCAACTAAGGTCCAACGAATGAGATTACCATTGATAAGGACAACTACCATAAGGGTATCCTATCGATCTTGATTTTCTTTAGGAGGTAAATAATCTGGAGTGGACACAATTTGAGGTGAGATAAGAGTAGCATGTATGCATTGCAAAAAGGAAATGATATTATGTTTATTAGGAGGTCCAGTTGGAAGAGTAGTTACCAATTTTTGCAAGGATTCATGATATTTAGGAGAAGTTTGAAGAATTTTCCAAAGGGAAATTTGAGTAGGATTATTACAGAGTTGCTCTACCAAATCATACTCCTTTCTAATATTTTGAGGAAGATGGGATGGAGGAAAAATAGGTTGAGAAGGTGGGAGAGAAGTAGGAAGGATCAAATTTTTAGGTTGAGGATTATTTTTTGTACAATAGGTGTGAGCCACCACAATATAACATTTAAAAAAATCCAAAGGACTTCAAGGTTTTCTTTTCATGGTAACAATAGGCTTGTTTAGAGTTTGAAAAGAACTTTTAGGACTATATCCCTTAACTTAAATCACAAGCATATTGAAAGTTTGAGGAGTAGATTAAGGATAACCCTTAACAGTGATGGTAGGTCTATCATGAGTTTGAGAGGAATTTTATTGAGGGTATCCTTTTGATAGTTATCACAAGCTTGTTGACTATCGTAGGTGGAGCATGAATATTGACAACATTGACATGATCACATTATTGAGCTTCATAGGTTCAGCACTAGAAGGGAGAGCATTAAGGAAAGTTATATTATCCTCTTCTTCCAAGCTGTCTATAGAATAGGCATTAGGGAATTCCTTTAATGCCTCATCACTAGAAGGAATTTCAAATGAATGTAAGGTGGTATGAAGGAAAGTATTTATAATCTATTCCTCTTGCTCTAAAATATCCTCATAAAAGGGGTATGTTTTAGGAGAAGGAGAAATATCAAGCATGAATATGTCATCTTTGCAAGAAGTGGAGGAAATGTCAACCATTATATAATCTTCTTGGAACAAGGTTGCTTAATGAGGGAGAAAATAGTCAACATTATCATATATTGTTTCATCCCAAATAGTGGGATCATTGCAAACTTTCAAAGGTGCATTCATATAAGGAAAGCTAGAACTATCAAAGTTTGGCAAGGTATAAGCATGGAGGAAGCATATATAAAGAGAATAGTTAACATCAATCTTCAAAACTTCTCTTGAAAGAGAGAGATTATTGAAAGAAAGGTTAATAACATCTTCTTGTACCGATATGGCCACATGGAGAAGGGGAGCTTTAGGAGAGGGATAAAGTGATAAAAGGGAAGCTATCCACTATCACCTTGAGAAAATAGATGCATTGCAAGACTAACATGCATAGAATGGAATTTTTTTTTTGTATTTTTCGCCAATGTAAATGCATAAACAAGAAATGAATTGTAATGATTACTATCTAGAGAATGATGTCAAATACTTTTGTATTTTTTTTTAAATATATGAAAATGAAATGCAAGTAGATCTATACTAGATCTAAGTGAATATGAATGAAAAAATGCAAAGAATATATATTGTAGAAAATATATAAATGAAATGCATACAAATTATATGTAGATATGTAAATGTATAGAAAGGGAATATAACACCAAAATCAAAATGGATATGTAAGAATTTGGGTTCACCAAAATGTAACATATAAAATGGTGAAACTACACAAACAATGACGTAAAAGAGATCTAACTAGATGAATTCAATGTAACAAAGTAGATCTAGATAGAAAAGAAAATCTAACACGAAAAATAAAAAAGGAGATGTAAGAAGTTGCGTTCACCAAAATATAACATATAAAATTGTGATAAATTTTAGGATAGACCACTCACCAAATTATAGGAAAACCTTGTAACAAAGGAAATCTGATTAGCACAAGATAGAATACCAATTTGTAATCTTCATAATGTAGGATTTTGGATTGGTCTTCCTTTCCCTAAGAGAAGGAATTGTAAATAATATGAAAAGGAGAATATTATCTACAAACATAAATGCAAGAGATTGAATTAGAAATGTGTGCACCTAAAAATTTGAGAAGAGGAAGGTATTTGGAGGCTTTTTTTGTGATTGATGGAGTCCTGAAATGACCTGATTTCAGAATTTGGAAGACTTCAACTTGGAACTCTGAAACCTGCTACTTTCTATTCTTCTTTGGGAACAGATCAAAATTGTTTTGACCTATACCCAAGTATAGGTCAAAATTTTGACTTGTCCCTGAGAGGGTCCAAATTAGAAATAGGAAATTTGATCTGGGAAAGTCTTTGATTGTCTCTCTAGGTCTATAATAGGATTTTAACTCAAAATATCTGGGTATAGATTGAAGGTTCGACCTATACCTTATATTGTCAGAAATTGGAATAGAAAAGTGGATCTAAAAAGGTCTTCAGATTATCTTCTCGGATCTATATCTAGATCTGCACTTTAGAACCTGTAATTGCACACAAGAGAGATGGGGAAATTGTTGTGGGGATGGGCTTGCATTGATAAATCCCCTATTCAGGAATTAACCTTGAAATGTAATTAAATTTGCATGAGGAAATGTAATCTAGATCGAAAACATAAATTACCTTATACCTCACTAATGTAATGTCACTTTTAAGATGATAATATGTGTCGATGCAGTAGCTTGGACTCCACAAAACCCCAATAGGAAATCATGAAATGAAACTCTTGAAGGATTAATGTTGTAGCTTTCCACAATGTTGGATTGAATAAGAAATAAAATAGGAAAGCTTGAATGGATGAATGTATATCTCCTCCCTTAATTGCAAATTCCTTTGCTTTGCCTCCAATGGGAGAAAGATGCTAGATCCATTGAATCAAATTCATTAGATGCATGATGCAAATGAAGGATTTGAAGACTTGAAATTCTTGAATGACTTCCTTGTACTTGAGTTCTTGATGGGCTTGAATGCTTGAAGATGGATGCCTTCAATGGATGGATGCTTACTTACTTGAAACTCCTTGAATGCATAATATATTGCTTGATGATCCTTGCAAAAAGATGACATGTCTTGAATTTGATGGATTGAGGTCATGAATTGTAGGTGTCATGAAATGTGAAAATGAGAGGAATAAGTATCCTTTTATAGTGATTTCAGAGTCCAAATTCATGAAGATCGACCTCACTGGGTAGAAAAATGAAAATAATTTGCATCGGGTGTGAAACCCACCCAAATTCAAGCCCTGAGGTATAGGTCAAAAGTGGGTTGACCTATACCTGGTATAGGTCAAACCAGGTTTGACCTATACCTGGAAGGTGTAAATTTCAAGGTAAAGTTGTAGGATTTGAGAGGTGTTAAGCGATTTAGGGAAAAATGTAAAGTTAAGTGGGAAAATCAAGCATAATACATCCAAATATTGACATGGCATACAAGAGGGAAATTAATTATGTGAATGGATGGATATTTGGAAAATACGCATAAAAATAAGAGTCATTCTTAAGTTTTGAAAAAATATTATTGATTTGGAGGATGCAAAAGGGATGGGAGAATGTGAAATCAATGTGGGAACCAATAAATGCTAAAATGAGCACCTAACAAGGGTGCTTACTTTTTAAGATGATACAATTACATTTTCCAAGAGTTTCCACAAATAAGACCAAAAGGTGTGGCCACCGATAGAATAGATCTCTTAAAGTATGTCAGTGAACCAAAAAAATAGATCAAGAGTAGGATAGTGTACACGTCCAATGAATACCATGAACACAAAAAATATTCATGCATAACCTATCATGTATATATAACTGAAACTCTTTTTACATAACTGGTAATCAGAATGTACATAACCAAACCTGCCAACAACTAACTGGTACCGCAAGAATTTTTGTATGGAGGTTTTGACATAAATAAAAATCAATGCCAACAAAAGCTCAATAAATCTAAAAATATCCACCTTTGGCATTGATGGAAAAACATCAAAACAACAAAGACTGCAGAACTCTAAAAAAATCCCCCCTAAGTAAATGCAACATGTACTCTCCTTTTTCTCTCCCCCTTTTTCCATAATGGAATATGGATAAAAAAATAATAAATTAAACTCAAATTAATATAGTAGTCTTCATGGAAAATACCTTTGTATATCTCTCCTTCAAAATAATAAACTCCTTCCATTCAACAATTTTTGTCTCCATCTGAGCACACAAACTGGCACAATCCACTAGCCTACCAATTGAATTCATCTAATCCAAGGACTGGAACATTTACGCAAAAGACTCTGCATTGGTTAGGATTCTAGAAGAAAACCCCAAGATGAACTCAATCATGTCTCTCACTATCCAACATGTTTTTATAAGATCATCTCTATGTCTCTACAGCAGCAACCACTCTGTTTGAAGTTCACCAACTCTAATTATTTTTTTTCCATCTTGATCCTTGAAAATTTCATATGACTTTCCAAGATCATTCAATACTTTCTCAATTAATTCATTGTATCCTATTAAATTGTCTAAAACATTAGGCCAGTGAAGATAATACATATAAATATCTTCAATCTCCTTCACACACTTCTTCATCTTGTCAATAACTTATGTGAGTCTTTCTTTTTCAATATCACATTTCTTTACTCTGGATATTTACACCATCGGATAATCTTCTCCAAACTACAACAACTCAATCTCAACATTCACAATTAACTCTTTTGGTAACATACCAGACACATTAGAGACTAGAGTATTTCTATTGGTAATATGACCAATCAACAACTTTGGCAACATCTTATTATCCTCCGAAGAGAATTAGGTCCACAAACCATCAAGCTTTCCATACTTTTGATTTTCCAACACAATTTTCACTGTACATGAACTCATAGGTACAAACCTTCTCAGAGAGGGCACAAAACTCTCCATATTTTCTTCCTCTTCTTCAATCTTGTCTGCAACATTTTTTTCTTAACTTTTATCTTCTTCCTTAACTTTTGAAATTATAACTATTTATTTTCCTTTCTCACCAGTATTCAACTTCTTCAGTTTACAAGATGAATCCATTATAGCTTGTTCTAGATACTTTTGACTAGAGGAGGAACCCTCCTCACAATGACTTACATGAATAGCACCAAAAACAACCAATCTAGAACAAATATTCATCTGTAAAGTAGAAAATTATTCTTGGCATGCACTCACATTGTCCTCTAAGAAACTCACATATATGTAAATTTGCTTGCCGACATGAATGTGAGACCTCCCCTCAAGGTTTGCATTCTTCGAAAAAGATTTTATAAAGTATAATACTAGGCACATCAACAACGAACCAAACTTGAATGCATATCTATCTTCAACTGACATTTTTACATTCTCGAGGAAGTTGTCAAACAATATTTTACAAAAATCTATTTTCACATTCTCGTTCACTATCTTTGATGAAATATATATATAGCTAAAGCAGAAGTCAAACCCTCACGATTCTGAAATTGAATTTTGTAGGTGACACCATAGGAAACATACCTTATAATTGGATCTTCAATGGTATCTATAAGGAATGCATGTTGTTCATGACTAATCCCTGTAATAATTTTTGCCTCATGATAACAAATAAATTTCTTCCTAGTAAATTCACCAATACTACATAATCCAGTAACTCCATGAATTAATTCCTTCGATATCACATATAGTTTATCAAGAACTAAGGTTTACCCATGAAACTAACTCATAAAAAATAGAATAAATTCACTGTCATCACACCATGAAAATTCACCCTAGATATCAAGAACAAGATTTCTGATCATCTGCATATCCTCCATAGGCAAAATGAATTCCAATTGCTTGCTACGACTATAATAAAACTCCTTTATTTCAACCTTCTTCATGTTCTTTGCTATCGACACACGAACAACAAACCTAGGTGCCATAAACTCTAAAAGTTCTTTCACACACTCTCTTCAAGTTCGTAAATTTTATTTCCTGCTACACTGCCGAATGTTTCAAAAGATTTTCCTTTACAACCAAGAAACATCAGAATTAAATTTCTTTCCAAAATTTGAATATAGCTTATGCAACTCAGTCATTTTGTGTGCATCATCTATCAATCAATAAAAAAATTTATTAATTTTCCAATCATCATATCGGAGGAACGCAAGTCTCTAACCAATATCCCCTAGATGAAGAGAAGTGTATGAATTATCATGTTAAGTACTCCTCCTGAACCCAAGCATTTGACTTAGTTTCTATATAGATCTAGTACCATGATGCAGTACCATCAAAGTTTCCACATCATTTGATTTGTTACTCCATTATATCATTTGAACGTGAGCTTCACTAAATTTTTCATCATGATTATTATTTCCAATATTTACCAAAATATTTTGAGATCTGCATGATTTTGAATAATGATTGGTCTATTCACATTTCAAACAATTTACACTTCTTTTTCTAGATTTCACTGAAATGACTTTAGACCTACATTGTTTAGCCTTCTGACCAAAAATATGGCATACATATAAATTTCCTTGAAAGATATTAAGCATTGCATTCTTCTATTCTTTATCCGATCTCTAAATCTTACACTGACTTGCTTTATGACCAATTTTCTGACAGTTTAAACATTGAATTTTTTGCACCTTTCTCATTTTACAATCTACTACCTTATGACCAAAATTTTTGCAAATATAAAAACAACAGTTTAAAGATAAATAAATTTGAGTATTTGGTTGTCTTACCTAAGGCCTTCTTTTGGATGTGTTCTAGTTTTTGACATCACTTATTACCTTGACCTTTGCATCAACTTCATTTACTATTTCCTTGCCTTTATTCATCTGATTTGAACATTCGTTGATAAACCCTAATCCTTCTTTATCCTTATGAAATTTTTGAGAGGATGATAATTGATCCAAGATAGTGCTGGTCTCACATGCCTTTATTTATGATCTCAGCATCTTCAATCCCGATTCCAGTTTTTCATTATATTTTGAACTCTTTCTAATTAATTCCTTGAAGTTTTCTTCAGTCTCTTTCAATTCCTCAAATGACATTTCCAGTTCAATTTTTGCTAACCAAGCATTCTTTGGCTTGTATTTCAATCTACCTTCTTCTTGATGCAGTCAAGGATGGAGGGAACTCAAAGAGATTTGTCCAATCCTTGTAGCATGAGTTACACAATAGAAATAATAGGCAAAAATCAAGGGATATGAAAAATCTACTTTGTTTTAGTATCAAAAAATTATATACAATGGATCTCTAACATGGAGTCATACGTGCTAGGTATAAATGCCCGATTAAATAAAAAACCCTTAAAAAAACATTAGCCACAACTACCGCCAAATAATCTTATGAAAGCTTCCCCATCAGGAACAAATCCATAAGCTTATAAACCCTTCATAAATATTAGGTCAGCCTAAATGATCACATTTCCCAACAAGAAATAAAAAGTATTACAACAATAGGCCAAGACCAAAATCATAAAGATCTACTTCCAATGAAATAATTATGAATCATGATCCCTCAAGTGGGTCGACCATTTTTAAGAAATGATATGTTTAGCTTCCTTGATCGAGAAAACCTTCGTAACATCAGAAAACATGAAGACTGGCTGGAAACATGAAGAACATGACACTCTCACCAAGAATCTGCAAGATCTCACTTGTGAAGTAACCAAATGAATTTAAAAACTAGAGAAGTGTTCAACATGATTCCTAGAACACACTATAATGATTTCATCCACCAACAATATGCACAAAACAACTGCGGAAGAAAACACCAAGACTGATCAAAAAGGAAAATAAGAAAAAAAATGTTTTTCGCTGTTGCAAGATTGCCAAGATCCCAAGATGCTTTTGTATCAGACACCCAGGATTATTTTAAAAGCAAGCCACTCAATTTTATAGGGCCAAAGGAAAACTAAAATGGTCAACCCCAACTTGAGAAATCCATGAAGATTCTTCTACTTGTATATCTTTCCATTTGACAAGATACTCCATATACTGCTTACCTCTTGTACTTCTGTCACTCTGTTATCCAAAATATGCTCTATTTGATCCATCTATTTCTTAGGATACTATTTTTCAACATATGATCCATCACCGCTACTGAAATCTGATTCATGGTACTCATACAAATCAGCAACATTGAATATAGGTGATATATCCATGTCTTCTTGTAAGTCCAGTACATATGTATTCCCTAATGAAATCTCCTCAAGATGTTACAAGGACCAAAATTTTTCATCCTCAATTTTTTTTAAGTACCAACGGGAAATATACTCTTCTTTAAGTACACCATAACCTCATCTCCTACCAGAAATTTGTTATATCTCCACTTCATGTCTACTCTATATTTGTAAGTTTGATTCATCCTCTACAAATGTTTCTGCATTCCTTCATTCAATGAACTCATAACCTCAACAAATTCTTCTCCTTCAACACTCTTATTAACATCATGAGTAAAATCCCTTAATTTTGCCACTCATTTTGGATTAAAACCATTAACTATCTCAAATGGTGTCTTCCCTACGCTCCTATTTACTGAACTATTATATGAAAACTCTGCTTGACATGAAAATAAATCCCAATTTCCAAGATTGTCTCAACCTAAACATCTCAACAAATTCCCTAAACTATTGTTCACAACCTTTGTCTATCCATCGATCTGTGGATGAAAAGTAGAACTATACTTCAAATCATCCTTCATCTTCTTCCAAAGTGTTATCCAAAAATAGCCAACAAATCCATTTTTCCTCCACCTTCCTTGGCATCAGATTGGTAGCAGAGCACATAAGATAAATTTTGGAGAAGGACAAGAGTGTATGTGAGAAGGAGAAAATTTTGAGACATTTGAAGGAGAGGCTCAAGGAATGCCTCCAAGAATGAAAAATGTGGAGCTTGCCAAGATTGTGGCAGAATATGATGAAGAGAACAAGAAAATGAAAGAGGAGATGGAGAAGATGAAGAGGCAGATTAGTAAGAACCCAAAAGAAGAAGACAACAAGGAGGAAGAAGCAGAAGAATAAGTGAGAGAACCAAGGGAGGAGATTTATCCTGAGGATGCAAGGTTGGAAAAACTTGTAAAAGCCATTAATGGTAATTATTACAAGGGTAAGTCTGATATCCGTATGTATGATGGAAGAATGAATGATGAAGATTTTATTGACTAGTTCAGTGTTGTGGAATTTGTTTTTGATTGTGAAGATGTTGCGGATGGCCAAAAGGTGAAGATTGAAAAGTCCATATTGAAGGGGCATGCATTACTTTGGTGGGATTGCTTGTAGGCTGATAGATGGAATAAGGGAGTGGCTAGAATCACCTCATGTCTAAGGATGATGGACAAAATGAAGGAAAATTTCCCTCCTAAAGACTACAAGGTTTTGTTATAAAAAAAACATGCAAAGTTTGAGACAAAAGCACATGGATGTCCAAAGGTAAACCAAAGAATTCCATAAGTTGCATTTTATAATATTACATGATGAGGATGAAGAGGAAAAGGTAGAAAGATACTTAGGAGGGATAAGGTTCAATTTCCAAGATGAACTTAGTCTCACTACCCTTGATACTATGGAGGAGTGTTACAAATTGGCCATCAAAGCTGAGGACACGATAAATAGGATACAAGAAAGACAAGGATGTGGGAGAGTAAAGTAAATTAAGGGAAAAGGACAGAGATCCAATTAGGGACAAGAAAAAAGTGGCAATTATAAGGGTAAGGAGAAAGCTTCTATTCAGAGAAGGGGATAAAGATGAGGAGGAATATTTGGAGTAGGAAGAGGCTTCAATAGTAAGTGTTTCAACTGTGGGGATGTAAGGCATCCTTTCTACAAGTGGCGTGACAAAGAAAAAAGGAAATATGATAGGAGAGTTTGGTTGGAACAAGACAAAGGTGACCATAGATAAGATAAACAACAAGAGGAAGGAGGGATAGATTGTGCACATCCTGAAAATGGTGAATGTCTCATGGTAAGAAAAGGAGCAGCCATGCAGTAGCAAAGAAGACCAGAGGTATACATTTTCAAAACAAATTGTTTGAGTAAGGGTGAGGTTTTTTAAATGATAATAGATTATGGTTCTTTTGATAAATTGGTTTCTTATGAAATGGTAAAAAACTTACAATTAGAGAAGTTTGCACATTCTAGACCCTATAGAGCCGCATAGGTAAGAGATGAGGAAAGCCTTGTGATTAGGGAGTACGCTTATGTAGAATTTTCAATTGGTAATTTTAAGGAAATGGTGCTATGTGATGTAGTGGCTATGACATGGTGTCATATCCTTTTGGGAAGATCATGACAATTAGATAGAAGGACTATACATAATGGGCTCAAGAAAACCTATCTAGTACACAAGTATAGTAAGAAGTTTGTCTTGACACCTTTGCAAAGTAATGGTTCATTCAAACCAAGGATAATATGTTTTGGAGAGAAGGAATATATTTATTTAAAGGGATATTTGGAGAGTATATTAAGGAAGGAAGTACAGGGGTCTAAGTGGTCCTTATTGGTGCAAAAGAAGGAATATGTGAAAAATGCACTTAAGGATGAAAGGTTGCAGAATTCAGGGATACAAGTAGGTATTGTTTTGTGTCCTCTAGTGGAAACAAGCAAGGGAATGGTGGATCTATCCATGGAGGGAAGTGGAAGGGGTCTTATGGATCCTAAATTAAATAAGGAATGACATTCTTAACACACGTATGTTGGTTGTCCCAAACAACAAACAATTATGATGGATGATGCATTCTCTTTTTATGTTTCTAAAAATTTGTTTGCAGGATCCAATGGAGGATATGGTAAGTTTTCCAAAGAAATATCTAGTTTCAGAATACCATAAAGGAATATTGGGGGTGTGAATACAAGGCCCTTGAACATTTGGGGGCAAAAGTTCTTCTTCACCTGGGGTGTATGGTGCAAGGGCACCTAGAAGGACCTTTGAACACCTAAGAGGAAATGATTTGAAGAGAGACTCACAAGAATCTATCTATGTGAATTTGGATATTTTAAGGCCAATCATGGCCATTTGTAATGATCAATATGATGTAAATATTTAAAGTCCTAAGGGTCCTGATAAGGACCCTAGGAACAAATTATTTGTAAGGGGGGTCAATAGTGCCTATATGGGATCTAAATAGTTAATAGGGTCCTAGGTAGGGAAAATAGAACCTAGGATTAATATACATAGAATTTTGATAAGTTAGAAGCCAATCAAACAATAAAACAAATGTTACAAATTCAATTTTTTGAATTCTAACGGATAGTAAAGACTTGGAGGAAAGACATGATTAAGTGGAGTTTGGTATTCTGAGGCATTCCAATCGATTGGAATCTATATGAGGAAGGTGTAACATCATATTTTTAACCTCAATAAACCATATATTATGAGGAGGGTACGACAGAGCAAGAGATGTATAGACTGGACCCAGTTTGCAATAGAAAAACTAATTTTTGTAAACATTGCATGGTGTTTTGAATTGTTTTCCTTTGTTTTATATTTTCTAATGCTTGAAAGGTATTAAACAACACTGATTGAAACATTTCTTATGCCGTGAGGTTTCCATTTGAAATATTCATTTGTTGTTTTGTTGGTTAGACCTTCAAATTCTAAGATTTTCTAGTGTTTTGAGTGCAATGGAGGGAAGATGATCATTAAATTAATGTTTTAATTTATTTTTTCATGGAATGATCATGTTTTTAATTTTATTATATGAATCTAACCTTAGGTTTGATTATAAATGAAGTTTTGGGTGAAGATCATCAAGTTGCTATGTTGAAGGAACACTAAAATGGGTGCATGGGTGTAGCAGCAAGGATTCCATCTATTAGAGAGCTATATTTTATAATGGAATATGTTCCCAAATTTTAAGGGTAATGTTAATCCATCATTGGATGCCTAAGAAACAACTTGGAGTGTTGAGATTGAGAAATATCTAGTTTTTAGGGGTTTTTGGGAGTGATCTAGGACTTTTGGGTATAGGAAGCGATTATAACCAAATTGGTTGCATATTCCTATAATTAGGACCATATTAAACCTTTTTGAAAAGTGGAAAGGTTGTGTTTTCAATCTAGAGTAGAGTTCCTTTGTAAAAAGTGGTCTATTAGATAAACTAAGGAAAGTGAAACAACAGATTTTTGACCTTTGTGTCCCAAATTACCCCTAACTAATTTTGTGATATTTTGTTTAAGCCCAAAATAGGTATCTAAATCTATGATTTTTTGTCTATTTGTTTGAGAAATTTTGGATTAATGTACAAAAAATAGTGAGAATAGGGCTACAAGGATTCCTATGTGTAATAAGACTAAAGAGTGAATGTGAGGGTTGGAATCAATGCAGGAGTTTGATACCTATTGGAACAATTCAAATTTGGTATATTCAAAAATTATAAGCCATTGGGAGATTTTTATCAAGAATCTGTTAGTATTTGGCCATTGGAAGCCATTTGGGTGTCATTTAGGTTCATTGTGTAATTGGAACCTTGTATTTCTGTTATAAATCCATTTTTCCTCCACCTTCCTCGACATCCATTAACTTGTGTTAATCATCTATACATGTAATGTGATAAGGTTTAGGATATTTCAATCCGTACAAATTTAGTTTTCAACCAACTCCTTTGAAGTAAGATTATTATAACTGCCACTATCTATGACAACATTGCACACCTTGTCTTGTGCCTTGCATCTGGTCTTGAACAAATTCATCCTTCATACTGGTTATTTATCTTTTTCTCTATGATATAGGATTCTCTGAGTCATCATGGTTTCTCCATCCTTTTCTTGATTTTTGTTTACTGATCTAGAGGACTCCTCATCCACAAATGTTTTTCACTTGCTACTCTCTACCTTCTTCTCAGAGTTGCCTTTTTTGCATTCAAGGGCTCGATGTCATGCTTTACCAGATTTTAAACAAGTGCCACTCAACTTCCTTCTATCACCACTAAATTCCCCTTCATTGTGATAGGAACTCCTATCATTTCTCCTATAATGATCATTATCATTAGTTTCTCAGTCATTTCTATCATGATCTACAAAAGATCTACTCCTCCAACATTGTTATTGGATTGACCTCTCAGAAATCTTCCTCCTCTACCTCTCTGTCTTTTCTCATGACTTTGGTTCAACTTATCTTCAACCTTCAAGGCCCACTTAAAATTTTCTTCCACACTCATGATCTTTAATAGGCTGATTTCATCCTATATTGACACGATCAGGTCTAAAATGATCAACTTCAACATCTATATGATTAGATCTAATGTTCAGCTTGTAAAATACTTAATATAACTCTTAATACTTAGTTCTCTTTGCTTCAGGTTCTGCAAATTTTGAATAGACTTACTTCATAATCCTCAGTCAAAAACTTAGCCTTTAGTTTATTCACCATTTTATCCCAAGATTTGATCTTGTCTTTACCCCTTCTCTGTTGATCTGTCTGTAAATGATCCCACCACAAAGATGCATATCCTTTTAACTTAGTGAACACATATTTACCTTCTTATCCTCACTAGTCCCTTCAAGATAAAAGTACTTTTCCATCTCTATGATCCAATCTATCAATTCATTAGAATCCAAGTTACCATGATAGTTAGGTGGATTACAATGAGGTCTTTTGTTCACATTTCTCAAGGTCTGGATAAAACTCTCCTCTTCTTGATTCAACTCTGGTTGTGCCTCATTGTTCTCTCCTTCTCCTGCCTAATTTCGATTATGTCCATCTCCCTCTTCATCACTTGCATCTTCTATAGATTAGCCTCTCCTCTGAGAAGTATCCACCACTTCCAATCTACAATAGTTTTGTCTCAAAAAATCCAAGATAGATGGATCTACATTTCTTTCTCCACCTATAGTGTTTATCCTAGCTATCTTGATAATCTTCATCTTCTTTAGGTCAGATCCTTTCTTCCGCCACCCCACTACAAAACCCAAGGTTTAATAACCTTCTCTGATACCACTTGATGGATTCAAGGATGGAGGGAACTCAAACATATATGTCTAATCCTTGCAAAATGAGTTATACAACAGAAAAATAGGAAATAACCAAGGGATATGAAACATCATATTTATTTAATTTTAGGAAATTGTATACAATGGATCTGCAACATGTAGTCATACATCCCAGACATACATGCCTGATTACAATCATAAACCCTTAAAAAATCCTTAGCCACAACTACCAAAAGATAATCTTATGAAAGCTACCAGATCAGGAACAAATCCAAAAGCTTATAAAGCCTTCATAAATATCAGGTTGGCCTAAAAGATCACATTTCCTAACAAGAAAGAAAATGTATTACAACAATAGGCCAGGACCCAAATCCTCAGGATCTATTTCCAATGAAATAATTATGAACCGTGATCCCTCAAATAGGTCGATCATTATCAAGAAATCAATAATTCCACTTTGTCGATCAGAAAACTTTCTCAAGATCGGAAAACATGAATACTGGCTAGAAAAATGTAGAATAGGACAGTCTTTCCAAGAATCTGCAAGATCTTATGTGTGAAGCAATGAAATTAAGCGCAAAGCTAGGGAAGTGTTCAAAATTATTCCTAGAATACGTTGTAAGGATCACAACCACCAACAATATGCATAGAATCATCAAAGAAGAAAACACCAAGCCTAATCAAATAAAAGAACTAATATTTTTGGTGCATGCAAAATTTCCAATTTCCCAAGATGCTCCTACATCATTTCCTTTTGTGTCTTTTCAACAGTAAATACCTTCCCTTTTTGTTCCTGATCCAGGTCTGTATCATTGTATTTTGATTTTTTCAATTCCTTCAGTTCTTTTTCTAGAGAAGAAACTCTATCTTTAAATTCCTTAAATTCTTTAATGACCTCCTTGTGCCTTCCTTTGAATCCTTTAATTTTGTAATGCAAGCATTTTCTTCCTTCAAGTTTTATTTCATCTCCTAATTTTTTGATTCAATATCCTCATCATCATTTGTGAATCTTCTTCAATGTAGAATCCTCCTTCCATCTTTTCAAACAACCAAAATCTGCCTCAAGCAGTTAAGGTCTATCTATAATGGACTAGGTTCTAATACCAATTATTGAATAGGCCAAATAACTGAGTGTGTGGTGAATTAGTTATTCCCACACAAGTTATAAAAAATTTCCTCTATTGGTCAACACATAAATAAAAATATTAACAAATTTCAATTTTTTGTTTAAGAACATAAAAAATCCACATAAAATTTAATCATTAAGAACACAGAAACACTGACATAGAGAACACAAAGATTTTTACATGGAAACCCAAGATGAGAAAAACCATGGAGAAGCTGATTCTCATGAAACGTAAAACACCTATTATGGTGACACTGGTATATTGATTTTTATAAGGGCTCACTAGCAGATACACAAAGGCTCGTTGTTGATACACAAAGGCTCACTATTGATACATGAAGGCTCACCGCAGATACACTCAAGCTCAATGTTGATACACAAAGGCTCACTACTAATACACTGAGGCTCACTATCAATACACAAAGGTAGATATCATATTAGAATCACAAACTGTACAAATTGCATCTGAACATGCATGCTTAGTTCCATAGTTAAGATCTACCACCATAGTCACTAGTAGAACATCAAAGGATCTATCTACCACTTTCGGTATACAAGCACCAATAGGATCTTTCATCTATCATAATAGATTCCACTACTCACATAATGTTGTCGTGACATTTCCCAGCCACAAATACCACACTGATTATATTGCCACTCCTCACATGGATACAAGGAAATTCTTCTTTATTTATATTGCTATCTAATCTTACACATGTCATCTTCACATTAAATGTGTGACAAACCAAATGCTAAGAATATTATGATTATATTTAATAGAAAGAAAAAATCATGAGACCAATTACACGTGACACTATGACTCACAAAAAGGACACATTTAAGATTTTACAATGTATATTAAATTTCTCAAGAGTTGCAACAAAAGAAAGAAAAATATGTGTTCACTGATAGATGAATCACCATTATACATTGTAGCTGATATACCAAAGAAATCTAATGAGCTTGCACAACTGTCTAAAATATCAGTAGAAAATCTATAGCTAATTCAAACACAATCAATTGATATAATAGAACATTGAAAGTATGCGAGTACACCAAACTGAATAGATCATGAGTAGAATTGTGTACACTATTAATGAATACGAGGAACACAAAAAATATTTATTATGAATGCCCCTCTTTTACTACTCTCTCTTATTAATGAATACGAGGAACACAAAAAATATTCATTATGAATGCCCCCCTTTTACTACTCTCTCTCTCTCTCTCTCTCTCTCTCTCTCTCTCTCTCTCTCTCTCTCTCCTGGTNCCCCCCTTTTACTTCTCTCTCTCTCTCTCTCTCTCTCTCTCTCTCTCTCTCTCTCTCTCTCTCTCCTGGTACAATTGGTAGAGAGAGAAGAATGACTATATCCTGCTTCAAAGGAATAGCTAGAATCTCATTGAGAAAAACATCTCCAAAATCTTAAATAAAAAAATGACTAATAGAGATATGAGCTTCTCTCACCCTCATCCAAATTATTTACTAACACAAAAATATTTGAAATCCCTATCACATGCATCACTTAATTTGCATCAAAAAGATCATATGAAGAGATATGGGTCACAAGACCCATACAATCTTCACCTGCTTGCCAAAATCATCAAAACACTAAATGGTCTTACACCTAAAATCAATATTATCTCTTTGAGCATTTAACCAATCCATGCCCAAGATCACACTGGTCATAGGATCCCAAAGGAATAATATGGAGATCACTAATCGTTGTAAAGGATCTACATCCAACTTACAAATATTGATGAGAGAATTTGTGACCACCTTATCTCTAGAGGATAGCTCAACCTATCACATATCCCTTTAATTTGCTACCACTATCCCACAATGGTCTACCAAGGAAGAGGATATTAAAGAATCTATGGCTCTTGAATTAAATAAAATAGAAGTAGAAAAACGACATAAAAAACTTGGAGTCTCAATGACTATACCTTGGTGCTCGACTTGTTCCTGATTAATAGTTGTGAACAACCTATGGGATAATTTAACCGAGCTCTGTATTAGTTGAGTGAGATCCGTATTAGCTGAATGAGCTCAATTTGCACCATAATTCACTAACCATTTCCAATCTTTCTATTATTCCTTTACATGTGAATTTTGATTATGTCTATTGCATACCCATTTGTGATAATTCCTAGACTGAGAACCACCATTAATACCATGAATAAATTTCTTCTTCTGATGGTTCTAACCACCCTTTGAAGAAGATGGGTGATTCTTGGAGCTAATTGATCCCTAAGATTTATTTCCCCTATAACCTGATTTAGAATGCAGAGTATTCCCAATCTAAACTCCTATCTCATCTTCTAATTCTAAAGCCAAATTCTCCTCAATTAGGGTGGTCTTCTCTACCACAATGTTTATTGTTTTGGGTTCAAAGAAATGAACCCCTCCTATAATACAAACATTGAGGCCCCTAATAAATGATTTACTATCATAGCCTCATCATCCTTATAACCTGCATATGGTTTGACCTCATAGTTCAATGATGTACATACTCCTCAATAGCTATAGTCAACTATCATATATTGAGAAACTCTTCATCTCACCTTTCTCTCCAATGGTTAAAAAATAAATGATCACAAAATATCTCTAGAAATAGCTTCCAAGAAATTGTGGAAATGTCTAAGTGGAGCTTCTGCTCATCTATATGTCACCAAGTGGAGGAAAACACTCTAAGATGTATAATTGTACACCTAGCTTTGGTATTGCTAACATAAGGATGCACCGCAAAACACACGTCTATATCTATGAGGCATGTCTTTATTGTTGAACCACTATTAGAACCATCAAAATTAGGAGGGTGAGACCTAAGAAGGACCCTCATGTGTTTATATAATATGGAATCGACCTCTACTATTGGGTCCTTTCTCCTAGGATTCCTAGTCCTCTCCCTTTTCTCATAAAGAGAGTGATGAGATGCCTCTTTCCGAATCCTATCATAACCAACCTCTAAATAGTGTAAAATTTGCTGAAAATGGCGCATATGAGCATCCTCTAACTCAACTTTTTACTCTTGTCTACTCTTCTCCAAGTGATTCTCTTCTTGATGTTCCTCCTTAGAACTCTCATGATGAGAGCTCAGTGATGGACTCTTGTGAGTATCTCATACCTAGCCTTGACCTTGACCCCTTTCTAAACCCCTTCTTGAGGTTCTTCCTCAAGAGTCTTCCCCAATCCTATCTCTAATAATTCCTCCACTTTGAGTCACCAGAGGCATCCTTCCTAAGAATAAGCATACAAAAAGGTTAAGTCAATCTTCCCAAGGTTACAGAAGGCTTATAGTATAAGTTCCAAATTTACTAATATCTCAAAATACAAGGAAAAAGAGAGGGATTAAAAACACATAATTTTATAATGTTAATATCATTCATAATGGGAAAACAAGTCCCAAAGTTCCCTGTGTAGAAACTTGGCCTCTAATAAAGTCATTCTAGTAAAGAATATCATGTGCAAATGTACTTTGTACTTGGGACCACAAACTTATTAAGTATATAGTTCTCTATCTTACGGAGCTTTTTTAGAAACAATACATACACCACATAATTAAAAATTTAGTTCCATTACTTTGATATTGTTGCTAAGATTTAAATCACACACACACACACACACACACACACACACACACACACACACACACACACACACCTATATATATACGTATA